>JAKTSU010000062.1:0-75920 GCA_030580395.1 Myxozyma nipponensis
CCCCCCCGGTCTGTGCTACAGCTGTAAACAGGACGGTCTGGTTCGACTTCTTCTAGCACGCTACCTATTTCAGTATACATGGGCAGCCAATATCGTCTTAAGTTCTAGATAGAAGGGTCTAGTGTTTGGGCTCAAGATCAGCAGTGGCGTCGATTGCTGTCATTCGAACCGTGCTTGTGTAATTCATTGTCGAATTCATTGTCAGAATTACAGGACCACTGAACCATTAAAAATCAAGAGGCGACCTAGAGCTACAAAAGCCACGGTCGCGTGGACGGACGGCTAAGCAATACCGAGACGGATCTGGACTGGGGGGATACTTGGCGGGTTTGTGGTTTGTTCCCCCTCATGATTGCTGGCGATGAAAGGAAATTAGGGCCAACCCCGTGTTCTTCGGCAGGCGCCCCGCGGACGCCATGCTTCCCGGTTTCCCCGTTCTAGCCAGACGCCGAAGACTCGAAGAGCGCAGCACGACCCGGGTCGAGGTGGGGGTGGATAACGATGACGCTTCCGCCAGCCGGATAAATCAGTGTGCGTTTTCGGCGCAAGAGAGTCGGCACTGTATGATATTGCTCAGAGCAGCTCTAGTGGCAAGCCTGTGTGCCCTGTTGTACCTGGGAGGTGCTGGTGCGGTCGTCACTGCCATCCGGCACTGCATTGGCGGCTGCACGATCAAACCGCCTCAACACGCTGGAGCAGATTCAACATAGACTAGGAAATGAGGAGAGTCTGCAAGCGTGCGTTCACATAGGCTCCGTGTGGGCCGGGGGCCGGTTGTCCCCCCCGGTTGACCCTCCCCGACAGCCAGCGCGCATCACGACCGTGACGATGAGCGTCTAAGTCGGTAAGCGCGTGTAGTGACCCCATATTTCTACCAGGATGCTACTAATGGCACAATAATGGCAAGCTACACCGGCATCATCCCGCCGACAAGTTGCTCTCGTGATCTACTTCTCCGCCACGGGCTGACAAGACAAACGGCGTGACGAGGAATAATTTTACCGGGGATGCCGGCACCAGTTGTTGCCGGCGCGGCGCTTCCGGGGCCCTAGCGAAGAAGATTTAATTATGCATTCGTCGTCGACCCCCCGGTCCGACCCGGACCAGCCAGGTAAGCTAGACCAAGCAGCTAAAATCCGCACGGAAGGGCATACCAGCAGTACAATGGGTCTGCCAATACCGACTGGGTCCAGGCTATATTATCTGCTTGCTATGCTGGCCTCCACTCGTAAGCAAAAGCCTTTTCTGGCTTGCTTGCTCCCCCGGGAAAATGTGAGACTACTTGACTCCAGGCTGGAACAGATCAGGGCGGCTCTCGCTGCGCTTAAGGTTGTTGACTCTGCTGGTCGAGGCGCCAAGCGCATTTCCAGACAGGACAACAGATGCGGAGGTGGCAGGCGTGGGTGGATGTTGCTTGTGTTGCATCAAACGCTGCAGCGCTCGTGATACTACTACTATTCCCGTAGCTGTTGTTCCTGCTGCCCGACTAACAAATTGACCCGTTTCGCTATCACCGTCACCGGCCTTGTCTCGCCCTGGATAAAGCCGCACCTGACGAGGCGGGTCACTGAGAAGGCCAAGAACACCAGACGTTCGTTCACAGCGCGGCTTCCGGGCTAAGCGCCCTCGAGTCGGAGAGACCTCTGGCGGGGGCTATCCGACGACGGTGGTCGCTACTGCCTGCGTTCCGGGTCTTTGGCAGCATTAGCGACACATCCTCGCTGACTCGTGCGTGGCAGTACTGTGCCAGATTTGTCTTCACTGCCCGATTGGCTTGGTAGATTCGTGTGGTCCGGTGCCTCCTCTTCCCCCCCCTCTCTCTCTCTCTCTCTCACGGGTCCAGTTCGTCGGTCGTCTGTCCCGGCATCATCGTCTGTCCCGGCATCATATAAAGTCTGGGGTAACCCGCACCTTCTCCACTGTCTACCTCGACTTGTCTCCGCACTTCCACACTTAGGCAAAACAACAAGGGACATTTTTTGGTGTGGTATAGCTCGAAAATGTCTGACGCTATCAGTGACACTGCTGCTGCCGAGCCAAAGCTGGCGTTGGCCGACGAGAAGCTGCCGGTGTCGGATGCCAAACGGGTCGCCGAGCACGTACTCGATGGCACAACCGTGATGTCGGTGTTGCCGAATTATAACAAACCATGGTTCAGGGTCCACCACTTGCTTATGCTCAACATTTTTTTGCTGTCTGGTGTGTTTTCCCAGGTCGTGTCGGGATTCGACTCGTCCATGATGAACGGTCTTCAGTCGGTCGAGAACTGGCAGCTTTATTTTGACAACCCGACCGGTGGCCGACTCGGCACCATGACCAACGGTATTACTATTGGCACGCTCATTTTTGTACCGTTTGTGACTTTCCTGGTTGATTATCTCGGTCGCCGTTGGTCTCTGATCGGGGGCTGCATGTTTATCCTTATTGGCGTTACCCTTCAAGGCGCCGCCCAAAACTTCTCTATGTTTATCGGTGCGAGAATTGTGATTGGTGTTGGCGGCTGTTTGGCTTCGACTGCTGCCAGTCCCTATGTGACCGAATGCGCGTACCCGAGTCATCGTGGTACGATTACTGCCATGCTGATTGCTTGCTGGCCGCTGGGCTCCTTCTTCGCTGCCCTGGTAACTTGGGGACCGTATAACTCTGACTTGCGAACCTCAACCTGGTCGTGGCGTATTCCATCGATTCTGCAAGGGTTTTTTCCTCTCATTCAAATGATACTGGCATTTTTCGGTCCCGAGTCGCCCCGTTGGCTGATTGACAAGGGCCGCATCGAGCAAGCAAGGAAGTTCTTCGTAAAGTACCATGCCGGTGGTGACGAGGATGCCATGATTGTTTCGCTTCAGATGGCCGAGATTGCTGCTACTATTGAGGAGGAGAAGCTTCAAAAGATGTCAAGCTGGGTCAAATGGGTCAAGACCAAGTCCATGCGACACCGTCTGTTCTTATGCTTCTTTGTTCCTGCCATGCTTCAGCTCGAGGGAAACGCACTGATCTCGTACTATCTTCACATCATTCTTGACAACCTTGGCATCTCAAACTCGGTTGACCAGCTGAAGATCAATCTCGGGCTGACTGCGTGGTCTCTGTTGACGTCGGTTCTGCAGGCATCGATTGTCGACAGATTTCCCCGTCGTAAAGTTTTCCTGTTCTCGTTGACGATGCTGGCGATTGTCTATACCATCTGGACAATCTTGTCTGCTCTGGATTACCAACATAATCACACGAAGAAAGGTCTTGGAATTGGTGTTGTGGTCATGATTTTCATCTACAACCCCTCGAACCTGACGAGTCTTATCGGTATCCCATATATTATGGAAGTTTGCCCGTACTCGATGCGCGCTACTGGTGCTATGATCTACCAGCTGTCCGGAAACATTGTCGGTTTGTTCAACGGATACGTGAACCCGATTGCCATGGATGCCATCAACTGGAAGTACTACATTGTGTGGTGTGTATTCCTAGTGGTCCTAATTGTTATCGTGTACTTCACGTTCCCAGAAACCCACGGCTTGGATCTGGAAGATGTTGCCGATGTGTTTGGCGACAGCGAGATTGCCGGCCACAATGCCGTCCATCACGCAATGTTTGATGAAAAGAACACGATGGCAGCCGACACCGAGCATGTTAACTAATAGTGTGCGTCTCTACATCTGTATTTTGTTGTACTAATAGTACCTATAACAATACGTTGTTCTAATTTAATGCTCAAGTTTAATATTTTTGATCACTTCTCGTGTAGGACCCGGATTTGATGGTCTGCAAAATCGACTGACTAACAACACTCAGCTAATCTTGCATTGCTCTCAATCATCAGTACCAAACTTGTACTAGAAGCTTTGCATACTGTATTCATCTCTTTGGGACTTGTCATGTGCCGAGTCCCACATCTATCCTGTTACAGAATTGATCCCTGATAAGCCCATTTCATTACTTTTTGTTTTTCCCCTGCTTGTCATTACCTTCTGGTGAGCTCAGTTGGTCACAATTGTGTTTTCAGTTCATTCTATGGCTTTCTATTACATTCTATTGGTCTTTGTATGAAACTTATCAAATATTACAGGAGCCTACACTCCGATCTATTCTGCGTATTTGACGCCTCCGAATCCTCCTGGAACGTTTCAACTCTACTCTCCGCCTGATTTTCAAGCTATTGTGAACCCGGACCTGCCTGAATAGCCACCTTAACATGTTTCCATTTCGTTACTGCAAACAATCCGATCTTTCTGATTATCCTAAGTATTGCCAACATGCCGTACACCCCAGGTTTATATAAACCGTCTTGGCAATATTTATTGTTACGGGACTACTCACTGATAGTCTCCATATTTCCTATTCCGGCCAATCTTTATTCCGGCTAAATCTTAACACTTCCTAATGCGTCTCTCTTGGCTATTCTTTTATCCGTCTTATTACTCTTTCTGTTATTCTTTCCGCTCACCGGTATTCCGGTTTTGTACATCTTTCCGTCTTTATTACTTTCTATTAACCTTTGTAAGAGGCCGCCCTCAAATATTTAAAGAGGTCGTCCCTCCCCTTCTTTCTGATATTTTCTATTTTATAATCATCGAATATATTCTGTCCATTCCGACTTCTCTGATTTCTCTGATTTCTCTGATTTCTCTGATTTCTCTGATTTCTCTGATTTCTCTAAACACTTCGACACTCAGCTTTACTTGGACCGTCTCTGGCATATTTATAATTCAAAGCGATGTGGCGCAGTGGAAGCGCGCAGGGCTCATAACCCTGATGTCCCTGGATCGAAACCAGGCATCGCTACTAATTTTTTTTTGCCAATCATATTTTTTATATAAATTTCTTTTGTCTAATCGGTATAATATTCACGTACATATTGATGTGCTGTTACAATAAATTCCATTATACACCATCTATTCTCGTGTTGTGGTGAGAATCTATACTCTATCATTCTGCTGAGTTGTTCTTCGAGAATTCACAGCTAAATATATCCAGAGTCACACCAGTCGCTGATAGGAACGCATGATATGTACTTGCACCAGCTACAGTTCCCGCCGCCAGATCGGAAATTGATAATCAGAGTCACCATAAACGCAAACGGGGCAATTATTGCTCCTATTCGGAGAAGCAGCCAAAACACGAGCAACGGGTTACGAGACCGTACTGCCATCCACGCATTCACAGTTTTCTGTTTGATCGTTGTTGCATTTGGATAATAGTATGCACTCTCTTGGCCAAGCCGGCGGGTAAGAATCTCCGGGTTGGGGAGTAAAGCAATGCCGAGCACCAAACCGGTCGCGAACCCGCCAACGTGGGAAAAATTGTCCAGGCCGGGGAGCAGACCGACGATCAGCATCACGACCACGTTCACTAGATACCCAATCAGTGCTCGACCGGGCGAGTCGTGGTTATACCAGTTTAAAACGACGCTGGTGATTTGCAAACCCATGATACCAAACATCGCACCAGAACAGCCCCTAACATAAGTACTCGAACATCACGATCCAAAAGCACCAGTGAGAACTTACATCGAAGCGATTCCTTGAGCACCAAAGTTGCCACCCAAAAGAAAGCCGTTTATGCCGCTAAACATGTACGCGAATGCGAAACGCAACATGCCAATTTCACCTTCAGTCTGCCACCCGGTAGTCAGCTGGGTCAAGAGGTTGATTATTATATGAATGAATCCCGAATGGATGAATATGGCAGTAATAAATCTCCACCATTGATTCGGGTGGGTGTCAACACCGCCCATGCCACAGAGCTCCGACAGCGAGCAGACGTTGGTTCGCGTAGTAGTCGAGTTGGGACAAGGGAACTTGCGAGACAGGTCGTCGGTCAATCCTGAAATGTACATCATGCAAGGATCATATCGTGCCCCCATATGTATTTGTGTCTAGATCAACGTTAGTCTGGTACTTTTTTGTGACATGCAGTAGGTATCGTACGTATGCTGATGGCCCTACCATAGGATTGAACGCAGGCTTGGTGGCAATCGGGCTATGTGTATATTTTCCTTGCAGAGCCAGCTCGCCGACAAAGATTCCGGCCTGTATTATGCTGACGAGAATAACAAATATCGGCCATGACTTCTTTTTCTCTTCTTTTGGCGGGGCAATGTACGGCCGTGCTCCGGCTGGTAACTGTCGGACCGAACCGGAATCAGTCGGAGCCGGCCGGCCACTCGGATTCCGATTAGACCAAGGATTGTATGCGTTCACGTACGAGTCTCGTAGTGGAACGTCGTCAGCATACGGATCTGAGTACGGAGTGGTAGCGTACGGCGAGGTCGACGCCGAGCCCGTCCGGTCACTGTTGGTCGACATCTGGTCTAGCTCGTAAGTTGGATATTTGGCTGTGGAGTTATCTGACGATGCCAGATCGTCGGATGATTTTTTGGCCCATGGGTTCAACTTCCCGAGGTTCAAATTCATCTTTGACGTCATTCTGCAACCTTGGCCGTTGGGCTGGTAGTAAGTTGTTCAGCCGGACACGCCTGATGGTGTGATATATAAAAGTCGCAACAGGTTCGGTTCTCTGGCCAGCAGCACTGCTTAGTCGTTAAACTATCGTGTCAAACACGGCGCACGGCTAGGCTATATTTCGTCGCCGGTGCAGAGGCCTATCCCAGCAGGCTTAAGTGCTGCAAAGGCTGTGCCAATCCAGCAACTTATTTCTCGGCATGGCTGCAACATCTAACCATATATTCTGGTCCGGGCCCTGCAGCCGCACTCAGAAATCACTTTGACCAGCACGCAGCAGGATCGAGGCCGACGCATCCGATTTATCCTCACTAAGTTGGAAAGGTAAAAAAAAAAAATTTGATGATGCTATTGTGTTTGTTTTCTAAAAACTCTTGCAGTTCGTGGCTATAATAGAAACTACAGCTTCAATCCATATCGAGTCGTGTCGTGTCGTGTCGTCCCGGCTCCCCCGGTTGACGGGCCCGGGATGACCATGACCGGAAGCATCGGTACTTTAATTATTGCCGCCGAGCCACTTTGTCGAGGGCCTCCCGTAATCGATATTCACGTAGTTCTCCTGTGCGATCGACCGGACGCGTCCATTTGCCCCATCCACTCAGTCGGACTACCAGGCATGTCGCGTTATCGTCCCCTCCGACATCTTCAGCATAGCTGACAACTTCTTCAGCGGCACTTTGTGGGGTTCCGCGAGCAAACCCGGATCGGTATCCAACCGAAGTCACGATATCTACAATCTCCTGGTCAGACGCGAACTTGGTCACCCCGTCCGACACCAGGACTAGAAACGGCTCGTCGCCACCGAACCCGTCGGGGGCGGTATCGGATCCGATAGTGTACTGGGTGACATCAGGCTCAGCCGTGACGCCTAGCTTCTTCATGAATCTGTCACCAAACGCGCGGGTGTTTTCCACCACCCCAAACCGTTCTTCGCCAAACGAATCTGTAAACATGTTAGACGAGTACCTTCGCAGCCGAGCTGCTTCGATTGGAGACGAAGGATGATGCACCAGCGTGAGGGCATGAGCCTTGTTGTCTTTGTCGCACAGTATGCACCGCGTGTCGCCGACATGAGCGACGGTAAGTCGAGCTTTGCTCTTGCTACCCCAGTACGGTCGTGCCGGATCTTCTTGTGAAATATAAACCGCGGTGCAGGTTGATCCTGCCGGTTTATCACTGATCAGATAATCGTAGTCTGCCTGCAAGAATGCTAATGGCAGTCTCAGCGCCAGGTCATCGGTTCGGGTAATCTTCTGGGCACTTTGCTGCAGATGACCTCGCCATCGTTTCCAATACCCGCCCACTGTAGACTGCCACTTCTCTTCAATATCCGCAGCCGTTGGCACGTCGCACTCGCAGTTTTCGATGTACGTGGCCAGCTGCTGCGACAAGAAATCAGCGCACTCGGATCCACCGTGGCCATCATACACCGCATACGAGAATACTTGACGCGTATTCTCGGTTAGATGCTGTTTCTGGGACTTGGAAGCCAGTGAAGTCAGCAACGGAAGCGTAAGCACGCCTGCCGAATATCTGTCCTCGTTCTGTATCCGGTTCACGCGCGACGAGAAATGGCCCAGATGCGTAGGTGCGGAGAGCAGCGGCACCCGCAGCTTACTCATAGCTTTGTACACGCCCTTCCCATTGGTGGCACTGGCCGAAGCTGCCAATGACGACGCAACATAGTAGGACGTGAACTCTCTACTCAGACGTAGGTGCATGCCTGATCTTGGTAAATTCCTACCGCTCTGAAATTTTCCGCCAGCGGCAAGCATACCTTGGACAGCAGTCCGAATCGGCTGTCGGGAGAAGGCCAGTGGCATGCTTCTGGAACATGGGGCAACAAAACAGGTTCCACAATGTGCTATGCACCAGACGCCTCAGAACCTGATTGTGTTTTCAGAAAATGTTTGAGCCAGTAACTGAGCCAGACTAACTGTGATTTGCACAGAGCTGCAAGCCTCTTCCTCCTCACGGTCGCTTTGCTTGCGTGCCCGCGCGCTTTTCCGATGCCATGATTGCTCCCAACTGGCCCAACTCCGGCTGAGCGCGACGTGGCCCAAACGAAAGCCATGGTGATCCTGAACGCATCCGGGACCAAGCTTGTCATATCTCCAGTTGCTGTCCGTGTTTGATTTGGTATATGTCTCTTAACTGCTTACCTGTACGCAAGTCCACTTCTGCTGTTTAGCTCCTAGTGGGTTTCGACGGCTACTTCACTGCGGTTGGTAAAAGCATCTTGCGTGGTCTGCCCTCGATCCGGACCCATCGTTAGACTCGAGGGTCCCGCAACAGTATCAACTTCCGCTATTGAACGCACGTTTTCAGCACATACCGGTTGAGAAAGAATGGCCCCGCTGTCAAGAAACTCGCCAACAACACGGCGAGTCCTGCAGGAAGCGAAGGAGCTGTCGGCCACACCGTCGCCAGAGTTCTACGCGGCCCCCTCGGAAGACAACATCCTGGACTGGCATTTTGTGATCAAAGGCCCAGATGCGAGCGTGTACGAAGACGGTTTATATCACGGAAGAATTATTTTGCCAAAGGACTATCCCCTTGCACCGCCCAGCTTCAGATTTCTCCAGGACAGCGGAAGGTGAGTAAATTTTCTGTTCGATTCTCCAGCTAGCGAGATGTTCTTTACTGACAACTACAGGTTCGAAGTGAACTCGGACATCTGTTTGTCGATCTCTAATTTTCACGTTGAAGAATGGTCGCCGTCCTGGGGTATCAGAACGGCTTTGGTAGCCCTGCGGGCGTTTATGCTGGCGCCTGCCAAAGGTGCTGTGGGAGGAGTGGACAATGTTCCGGATGATGTCCGGCGAGAATTAGCCGGAAAGAGTGGTTCTTTTGTCTGCAAGGCTTGCGGTAAAAGCAACGAAGCTCTTATGAATCAATCTTTTGAGCCTACTCAAACTGCTACTGACGACACGGACGCTGTAGCCGATTCGTCAGAGTTGGCATCGGATAGTGTGACCCAGAATCCTGAGCAAGCCACTTCGCAACCGGCTTCGCAATGGCGGTCGTACAAGAGAGCTGTGTGGATATTCATCTTCGCAGCGATTATTTATAGACTGGTTTGAATATGTAAGGATTGTAGACATGCGTAGAGCTTAGTGCTATAAGAATTCATCATTAATCTAATACAACTCTGATGATACCTGAACGAACTATAAGGGACACTCCCAGATCGAACACAAAATCGAACACAAAAAAAAAACCACAAACAAAATAAAAAAGAAACACCAGGAACAAAAACTAATATCTAGAATTAAATCAAAGACAGTCCGGCTAAATCATTAATGCTGTTCTTTTGGCCTTGTGTTTGTCCCTCTTGTGAAGCTGACTGCTGATGCTGAGGTTGCGCCGGTGCGGCCGCGCTTGACTGGATCTGAGGAGTCGATGAAGTTGAAAACGTAGGTGTCAAAGACGGGCTGAAAGGCGATGTGACTGACGGAGGGTTGGCCTGCGGCGATGCGTATCCGCCGAAAGACATAGGGCTGCTATTGTTGACAGTGAACGATGCGGTAGGATTGGAAAACTGAGCAAGAATATCTTCTTTAGTCGCATGGGGTCTAGCAGCATTTTGAGAGAATGAAGGCATCGACGGAGATGCCAAATCCGACAGCAGAGACAAGTTTGATGACGGCTGAGGCTGAGGTGCCGCAGGACCCGGCGAAGCAATTGTTGTCGGCACGGCAGCCGGAGTCGATGCCGGCGGCTTGTTGCTCGACTCGTTAGATGCTGGAGATGAAGGCAAAAACAATGCAGGGGTACTCGGCACTTCCATCTCATCATCAAAGTCAATCAAGTTAGCCGCAGGAGCGGCGTTTGCAGAGGTGGTCGTATAAGTACTACCGGGTGCATTAGCAGCAGTTGCTGCTGCTGCTGCTGCAGACTTGCCGTTGCTCTTTACCTTGTCATACTTCTCAATCACAGTGTTAATGTAATCATTGAGAGACAAGAGCTTGTTTACGGCCTCGACATCGTCGCTCTCGTCCTTGATGATTTTCTGAATCTTGGGCTGAGCATTTTTTAAGGCATTAAACAACTCCTCGAATGCATCTTGTCTTCCAATGGCATCACCATTCTTTACGCCATCTAGCATTTCATCCAAGAGCTTTCCCTTGCGCTGGATTTTGGCTAGGTCCTCCGCAACTTTGGCGTGATAGTCGGTCTTATGCTCAGTGTCATAGCCAGCCATGATTTTCATCAAATGGTTCGCTTCAAGCAAGTCAGCCGGAGTGCCTCTTCTGATAAGCTCCTGTAGCTTTGCAGCTTGCGCGTCTCTCTCTTCCTCCTCAAGTTCCTCGGCAGACTTGATGTTGTCTGACGGATTCAGGACTGCAGCGTCATCACGGTCAACCTCCGGAAACGTGTATCCTTTGTACGACAGAAGTCTGTGCATGTCACGGATATACCCTAAATCGTCCTTGTATCGTGACGTCTGACATATTGTTCCTCGCCATTCTTCGATAGCTTCGAGAATAAGCTGCTGAGTGCGAGAATACCGTAGTGGAGGGCGTTCCGGGAATTTGCGCACGAGCTCGTTGAGAAACTCTTTGCGCGAGATCTGAAGATGGAATGGGTATCCACAGTTTTTGACACATATATCTAGCAGCTACATATAAGCACCGTACAACATTGTTCTAAACGGTAGAGATTTCTTACTGCAAGACCGAGAATCGCAACAGCGGATGTCCGACTGTTGATCAACTTGACAATCTGTGTAGCGGCGTCTCTGGCACTGATTGAATATGTCAGCATATTTCACACCTATGACTCGACTAAGCACACTCACGCATTTCCCTTCTTTTCGTTGATCAGGTCTGTGATCTCCAGGTTGAGAGCCAAGTTGGGCTCTACATTAGACGGATCGCACGCTCGGTCTTTGCAGGAGGTTAGTACACAGCAACCGCCAATAAACTGATCAATCACCCACCTATCAATCGGCTCAGCCTTGATCTCTCCTGGGGAGGCCTGTATGAAGAACCAAGGCCATTGCTCCCGAGATTTGTGGCCAGAGGCGAGTCCACCACACGGAACCGCTCCGTATACGACTCTCGGTGAGGTGCACCACCCTGACCGGCGGAGTCTGAGTATCGCCCGAATGAGGACATATCGAGCTATCAGCAGGCAAATCACAAGAGAAATCGAGTCAAATCCGTCACCACCGACACACAGTCTTGCTTTTTCGAGATCGTCAAGCTCGAACGTGAGCGCACATTTCCTCCGATACTGCCATCCGTGACAGTGACCGTCAAGACTCAGGCCGCCGCCGCCGCCGCCGCTCCTGCCCGCTAGGGTAACTTTCATCATTTCGGGATGGGGGTTGGGAGCAGAGATTTGTGCTCGCCAAAGAGCTAGAGTTCGTGAGTCTTGATGGGACTTTCAGAGAGCATTTCATTTCTATCCGGTGAAATTTTCAGATTTGTTACTCTTTGTTGAAGGTATGGGTGCCAAGAAAGGGAATTGGTCGAAGCAGCGAAGGGAAGACAGGCCGGCCCGTCAGATCACCAACGTATCTGATGGGCCAAGCGGTGTCGTCAAACCACCAGCAAAAATGGCCATGTGGGTGAGTCTTTTGAGATGAGTTATGTTTCTTTTCGCTCCGACTCGTACTGAAAATTTTGAAAGGACTTCAACCATTGTGATCCCAAGCGGTGTAGTGGGCGAAAAATGGCCCGTCTCGGCCTAATCAAGAATCTACGAGTGGGTCAAAAGTTTCAAGGCGTGGTCATTAGTCCGAACGGCAAAGTTCCAGTGGCTCCGTGTGATCGAGAAATATTGGAAGAGCACGGCGCTGCTGTGGTGGAGTGCTCATGGGCACGGGTCAGTGAAATCCCATGGTCAAAGATAGGCGGTCGCACTGAGCGTTTGCGTAAGTTTCTAGAAGACGTTATGTTGATGGAGGACCAAGTGTTAATTTGACGGCAGTACCGTATTTGGTAGCGGCAAACTCTGTCAACTACGGCAAACCTTGGAAGCTCAATTGTGTGGAAGCGATTGCTGCTGCATTTGCGATAACAGGCCACCGCGACTGGGCGGCAGAGATACTGTCCCACTTCTCATGGGGCAGTTCGTTTTTAAAGATTAACAAGGATCTTTTCGATATATATGAAGCATGCACTGACGCCGAGTCAGTCATGAAGGCGCAGGAGGAATGGTTGGACAAAATCGAGCGAGACTACCAGGAACGCAGTGCTCAGAAGGACAACGGCGACGATATTTGGTTGCAAGGGAATATGAATCGCATGACTATAAGCGACAGCGACTCACAGAGTGAGTCCAGCGATGACGAGGAAAGTGAGGACGACGGGTCAGAATCCGAATCATAGTCTCTGTAATTCCATTTTATAATGTATACCACTTTTATGCGTCCCTTAGACAATATCGCACATCAAGTCAAAACTCATTACGAATCAAGTGCTTCAGAAACGTAAATCCCAACCGATTTGGGGGCCAAGCTTGGGAAGCACTTCTGCTACACTTTCAACGTCCTTGTCACCTCTGCCCGACAAGCAGACAATGATGTCTTGATCAGCTGTCATGTCTTTAGCGATCTGGAGTGCACCCCAGATGGCATGAGCAGACTCAAGAGCGGGAATGATTCCTTCAAGCTCTGACAACAGCTTGAATCCCAGCAGAGCGTCGGCATCAGTGGCAGCCAAAAACTCTGCTCGGCCAGTTTCAGCCCAGTTCGACAACTCGGGACCAACACCAGGATAGTCCAAACCTGCAGAGACAGAGTGGGTGTCAGAGATCTGACCGTCTTTGTTCTGGAGAACGTAGGTTTTAACACCGTGGAGGACACCAACGGAACCCTTGGTAATAGTTGCCGAGTGTCTTTCGGTATCGACACCGTCACCAGCGGCTTCAACACCGACCATACGTACACTCTTGTCTTCTGAAAACGGGTAGAACATGCCAACCGAGTTTGAACCGCCTCCAACGCACGCAACAACAGCGTCAGGAAGCTTCTGCTTGTACTCGTAAAACTGCTCCTTGGCTTCTTTACCAATCACCGACTGGAACGTACGGACCATGGTGGGATACGGGTGAGGCCCAATAGCCGAGCCAATAATGTAGTGAGTCGTCTTTAGGTTGGTGACCCAAGATCGCAGAGCCTCGTTAACTGCATCTCGTAAGGTGCGGGTACCGGCTTCGACCGAAACGACCGATGCACCGAGAAGTTTCATGCGAAAGACGTTCAGCGCTTGTCTACGCACATCCTCGGCGCCCATATATACCGTACACTTCATTCCAAACTTGGCGCAAACAGTCGCAGTGGCAACACCGTGCTGACCAGCACCGGTTTCGGCAATAATCTCTGTTTTACCCAGTCGCCTGGCAATCAAAATCTGACCAAGCGCATTATTGATCTTATGTGAGCCAGTATGGTTGAGATCCTCACGTTTGAGCCAGATATTGGCACCGCCAGCATGCTTCGACAGACGTGGCGCCATGTGGAGCTTCCCGGGACGACCGATGTAAGGGTAGTACGATCTGAACTCCTCCCAGAATGATGGATCGTTGACCGCGGCCTCGAATCCGCGTTCAAGTTCAACCACGCAGTCGTAGATTGCTTCAGGGACGTATTGACCGCCAAACTGACCAAATCGTGAAGGGAACATCACCTTGGGTTCATCAGCCGAAGCAGTACCGTTCAAAAATTTGCTAGCCAACGTGGCCGATGGATCGTCAGTTTCAGTAATCACTGCCGTGGGAGTGACCAGTTTGTGCTCGGCTATTCGCTCTACCTTGCCTTCGTCGGGCTTTCGCTGGCAAATGGAAAAGCAGTAGTCCTTGACGGCGTCGAAGATCTTTGAAGATTCGGACTGGCCAATCAAAGTGACCAGCTTAGAACCAATCACAACTCCATCCGCAATCTCACCGACAGACGTGAAATGCTCACGAGTAGAGACACCGAATCCAACAGCAAGAGGAGTCTCGCCAGAGTACTTTCGAATTCGGGACAAAAACTCCGGAAGTCCTTCGGAGAGCTTGGTAGACGCACCAGTAGTGCCCATTCTTGACACCACATATATGAAGGAATCCGCGATGCTTGAAAGAAGCTCGAGGCGACCATCGGTAGTGGACGGCGCCACCAACGGAACGTACGACAACCCATAGCGCGCACAGTAGCCTCTGAACTTGATGGCTTCTTCTGGCGGGAAATCAACAACAATGAAACCATTCGCACCAACTGACTTCGCATCACTGACAAACTTGTCTTCTCCATACGCCATAATCGGATTATAATAACCCATTAGAATAATCGGGATCGTGACACCAGCGGCACGAGCCTGTCTGACAAGATCAAGAGTTTGCGTGGTAGTGACACCATTCTCGAGAGCAATCTAGCCGAGTCAGAATGTCGTCATCTTGACACAAATATCACACGGCTTTACTTACAGTATTTGACGTCTGAACCGTGGGACCATCGCCAATGGGGTCGGTAAACGGAACGCCGAGCTCAATAACGTCAACGCCACCGGCTTGCATACCCTTCAAGATAGGAATTGTGTCAGAAACAGTTGGATATCCAGCTGTCACAAACGTGACAAAAGCGCTACGGCCTATTGGACGTTAGACAACACCTACGCTGTTTGCTGCTATTCACCGTGGCGCACATACCTTCGAGTTTGCACTGCTTGAAAGCAGACACAAGTTGATCAGTCATCTAGCAATGGGTCAGAAAACAATACCTCGTTAACCACTATTCATCGCATCTTTGACCTACGTTGAATATACCGTGTACTTATACGGCTAGCTGTAACGAATGCTGTCGACTGGCCAGCAAATTATGCTTGCGTCGTTTTATTTCAGTGCCTCGCTCCAGATAAAATTCCTGTCCCACCTTTCTGGGGCGTCGCGCATTATGTAGTGAGGCTTTCAAATAAATGACTAATAGCGGAGGAGATTGGGACGACCCTTGTTCATTTATGATTGATGTTGCCGTTTTTATTGAGAAATATTTATAGTAGAAAAAATACTGATACGAAATTAAAACAATTATAAAAACAGTAGGATGAAGTAGAGCTTGTTGAATACTGAGCAATAGGAACCTGGGGCTCCCCGTTGCCATGAAAAGAGAGAGAGAGAGAGAGAAAGAGAGAGGCCAAGAAACGCACAAACTCGCACTTAAGCCGATGCAGTAGCCTCCTCGGCGGCCGGTTGAGCCGATGGGGTTCCGATGGCCTCCGCACGAGCACGCTGATAGAACTCGTTGATAATCTTGGCCGGAATACGGTTGAGAAGCTCCTTGGGGTAGATACGCAACAACGACCAGGCGAGGTCGAGCGACTCGAAAATGGTACGGCCTTCATACGAGTCCTGTGCAATGAACGAACGCTCAAACTTCTCCAAGAATTCGAGTGAAAGCTTGTCCTCCTGAGACAGCGCCTCCTCACCAACGACAGCCTTCATGGCGGCAGCATCACGGCCAATGGCGTACTTGGCGTAAAGCTGGTTGGAAACATCACCGTGATCCTTACGGGTAAGCTTCTCACCAATGGCAGACTTCATGAGACGGGACAGCGAAGGCAGAACATTGATCGGCGGGTAGATACCACGGTTGTAAAGCTGACGGTCAACGAAGATCTGGCCCTCGGTAATGTATCCAGTCAAATCGGGGATAGGGTGAGTGATATCGTCGTTAGGCATGGTCAAGATAGGAATCTGAGTGATGGAACCATTGCGGCCCTCAACACGACCAGCACGCTCGTAAATAGTCGACAAATCAGTGTACATGTAACCGGGGTAACCACGACGACCGGGCACTTCTTCGCGAGCGGCGGAAACCTCACGCAGAGCATCGGCGTACGACGACATATCGGTCAACAGAACCAGGACGTGACGCTCAGTCTGGTAAGCCAGGTACTCAGCAGTGGTAAGAGCAAGACGAGGAGTGATGATACGCTCAATGGTAGGATCGTTGGCCAAGTTGAGGAACAGGGTGACACGGTCGAGCGAACCAGACTCTTCGAAGTCCTGCTTGAAGAAACGAGACGTCTCCAAGTTGACACCCATGGCGGCGAAAACGATGGAGAAGTTCTCCTCGTGACCATCGTGCACATCCTTTGTTGGGCGCTTGACCAGACCAGCCTGACGAGCGATCTGTGCAGCGATTTCGTTGTGAGGCAGACCGGCGGCAGAGAAAATGGGAATCTTCTGACCACGGGCAATCGAGTTCATGGTATCAATGGCGGAGATACCGGTGGAAATCATCTCTTCTGGGTAGATACGAGAGTATGGGTTGATAGGGGAGCCGTTGATGTCAAGGTAGTCCTCAGCAAACACCTTGGGACCTGATTGCCAAATGTTAGCATACATCGCCGAAAGCGGATACGCAAACTGTTTGAACACTGACCATTGTCAATAGCGTGACCAGAACCATCGAAAATACGGCCCATGACGTCCTCAGACACGGGAATACGGAGAGACTCTCCGGTGAACTCGACTCTGGTCTTCTTGACATCGATACCGGAGGTACCTTCAAACACCTGGACGACAGCGCGGGAGCCCTTGACCTCCAGAACTTGACCAGCACGAACAGTTCCATCGGGCAGAGTCAAGTTGACAATTTCGTTGTAACGGGGGAACTATATAACGTACATTAGCAATCTATACGTTCTAATATTTTCTGGAAGCTTTGAAGCAAGTGGGACGGAGCAGCCGAGCAAGGGAAAAAAAAATACCTTGACGTTATCCAAAATGACCAGGGGACCATTGACACCAGTGACGGTGTTGTAGCTACACGATGGTAAGCAATCGCTCCACAAGGGACAATCTGACGGTGAAACCCAGCAGATTTTGTATTTGTCTTCTTACTTGACACGAGGATGAACCGCATAGTTGCGGGTCACGGCGGCCGCGTTGAGCATAGCTGTGGTGAGGTTAGCCAGACACACACCCCGGATACGCTCCGCTCCAGCCGGCTGGCTGGAGTTAAGCTAAAGCAATTCGCACTTACCGGCCTCGCCAGCAGTCATTCTTGCATCTTCAGACATCTCTGCAGCAATTGTAGCGTTGGATTGAGCGCAACCTTGGACTGGAAAGTGCGTTTCAATTTGTTCGAGGCCCAAAATTTCGGGACGCTCAAGGGCAAGCAGGCGGCGGCGACCCGCGAAGATAGGCGCCGGTCGACAATTGCAATTGCCCTAACCTCCGAGCTGATATGCAATTGGGTAAACCCCCAACCCCGAGGATCTGTATCATCACGTGGTGCTTTGCGGCTGCGATAGTGGGAAGCTTCTGGCTGGGAACGTTCTCGATGGCCATTTGCCTGACTACAGGTATAGCAGGGACAGGCAAGAATATCAGACTTGGAGATCGTCATCAGACAGATTGTATTTACCAAATACCTCAGTTAGCAGCGGCCAGGTCTCTGACTGAGTCCTTCACCAACCCCATTAACTACTAAAAAAAAAACCATACGCCGCACCAGATAATGACACCCTAGATAAAATGTCCTTGGTCGCGCCTGTTGCGTGAAGTATAAAATCACTTTAACTGGCACGGACAGCAGATGCGATTTATATCCATGAAATACAAAACGCCATAACGTACGAATATGCGCAAAGTTACATGCGTAACGAGATTCCGACGCTTTGCGAAGTATTATACCAGCCGTAACGCACTCGTAGACTGTAGTCAGTGATGGAAATCAAGTCCGAGCTGGCTAGCCAGCCGACAACATCCTGCACCTCTGCCACGGTCATGACGGCATTGTACCGTCGATGTAGTTCTTGAATAGGGATAGCTGGATGGAGGTCAATCGTAGTAATGAGAATGTTGGCCAGCCTCAGGAAAAGCCTGAGATTGACGGTTCCATCCAGCGCTATCCATATTCGAGAACCCGGTATGCCATTGGCATGTCCCGGAACTACGGCTCCAGCATTGGGAAGATCAGGCATTACCGCCATTTCATCCGTGCCCTCTGCCGTGACCCATTTCAGCACAACATCGCAATCTAGCCTTTCACGGTCAACTTGGCGGGAAGCATAGCCTTCAACCAGCCTGCCTTTGTCAATGTTCACCTTGACGGGCTCAACATATCCCCAACCAACCAAATTCATCAACGCAATCATTGAGCTATCAGGCGCTAGTCTGCTCATCATTATTCCTTTCGAGTGCGCAAACTCCTCTTGAACACTCTTGTGAAAAGCGACCGCTTTTTCCAAACAGGCATCATCGCCACCGCCGCTGGTGTTATCAGAATTTACCGGCGAACGGCCGATTTTCATTTTCATTGCAGAGTTGAATCTTTCCCCAAAGATAAAATTTCGACCAGGTCTTCGGCGGTCATCTCGAGCTACCCTTGTGATCGTCTTATCTCTGAGCATTTCTGAGACTGCTGCTGCGCACGTCTCGGTACCAAATCGGTCGAGATGTTCTTTGGCGCGGTCAGCATCATAATAGCTTTCGTCAGTAGCAATCACGGCCTATAATATTAGTATACTGAGAAGAAATATAAACTTGAATAACATACCTTGATTAAGCATTTAACTTCATCAAATTTATCATCGATAGGTTTGTAGGACTCGACAACGAATGGTACCGAACTCAAGGTTTCGGAAATTTTCACACTGGACATTCCGGTAGCAAGATCATCGAGCCAATGCACCCTATCATCACTGACTTGCACAACCGAAACAGTATCCAAATCATGGTCGCCCAAATCAGAACCACTGATGATATCGAAATTACTAACATCGTTTTCTTGCCAGTATCGGACAAGTCCTCGGATGTCGACGTTCGAAAGGTCATCGTCAATCGGGGGGATTTCGCCATTTTCATAACCTGTCAAAAAAACATGCTCCCATCGCTTGGTCCACCGCTTTATTCCACCCTGACGTCCAAATGAATTACGAAGTCCAAGCCAGACTCCCTTAACAAGATCGCCATCAAGACCCAGATCCTGCTTGAGACTTTGTGCAGCTCTGTCGTAATCAATTGGCTTTGACTGCCCAGTAAAAAGGGACCTGGTAACAATGACGGTACGCAGAACCAATATCTTGTCATCAGTAGTAAGTTCGCTATGCGATCTGGAGCGTCTCAGCAGCTCCAATCGCTCTTTGCGCTCAGCTATCAGCTTTTCTCTCGCTTCAGGCGTCACGACAGCGCGAGGCTTAATTGGTGGAGCAGCTTTTCGAATTGGATCACTGATGATTCCGCGGTGTTCACGATTACGCGACTGTTCCGGCGCTTTCAAAGTACGTTTCGGAATTGCAGAAGGCGGTGGCATATCGGCTGCAGGTAAATTTTCACGCTCAATTTCGTCCATGTCTGGTAGTTGTACAGGCACTGTTTTAGTCGGCACTCTTCTCGAAGGAGCATTAGCAGTCAACGTGCTATTAGTTTTGTGGAGACGACTTAGCCTTGCACTAGCTGCAGCACGCTCGGCTTCGTTAAGGACAACTTCTTCCAAAAGCGCATCTGCCCGAGCTTCAACTCGTTTTCTTCTTTCGGGTGCTGGCGTAGGTATAAGATGCAAAAACTCAAAATCAAAATTGATAACTTGAGATGTCGGCACTTTAAGTTTTTTCCTTTCAGACGTATTCTTCCGTGTATCCTCAAGATAAGCTTGAACTTCTGGTGAATTGAGATCAAATCGCGGTTCCACAATCAAAGATGCTCTCATAGTGCCCAAAAATATTCGCTTTACTTTCTTCTCTTTCTCCAGTATCTCAACATCGCGTTGGATGGTACGCCTATCAATGAGTCCATTCAGCTTGCCACCAAGCTCCTGGGTAAGTTCGTCACTAAGATCAGCTGACATCGACATGACACCACCGTGTTTGGCCAATAGCGCTTCTAATCCCTGTCTGCGACGTAAACTTGCCAACGTCGCCGGCCTACCCATACGCGATTGCTCGGCTCGCTCTACCTCAGTAGCTGGAAATGGTACTGGCGGCGTCGGTTTCGGTTGAGCCGGTACCTTGACGGGCTTGGCAGGACGATGTTCACCTTTCCGGGGCCGACCGCGAGGCAGACCACTGCTTGATGGAGATGCTTGTGGCCGATGTGCGTCGGTAAATTCAGCGTACTGCCCATACCAGATAGGAGTTTCAGTCCCATTTTGACTTCTGAACAAAAGTTTTGGAGTCGAACTCTTGTAACAACTTGCCAATGATTCTTTAGAGCGGGACTCTTCAAGTGGTAGAGGCCCGAAAGCGCCCCACGATGGTTCATTCTGGAGATGTAATCGTTGTCGGTATAGCTCGAGTGTGAAAAGTCTCTTATAGACAATTTTATTTGTCGAGTCTTGACTGTAAACAAGCTCATACGTAGCTTCATGCGCAGGCGGCTGTACCACACCGTCAGCAGGAGCTGGCCGCGCTATAGCTGTAATCATGCGATCGATTGTCCTCTTATAAGGCCTACCAAACACATCAGAAGTGATTTCCATTGACGACACACCATTTACTCCACCAGACTCCACGTATTTGTATAGCTGCGTTTCGGCCGGAATGAAATTTGACAGTTTGAGGTCGTTTTGATCTGCGGTGTCTTCTATTCGATCATCTTCAGTTACTTCGATTGATTCCGCCATGTCATCGTTGTCAGATTCACCATCAGCCGCATTGAAGTCATCTTCTTCATCTTTTATTTGCGAATCTGATATGTCCTTGACAAATTGTAGACATTTATGTTTGCGTCCAGTTGGGTCAGATGTCCTTACGACAAGAACTTGTTTGATTGCCCCCTGATTCAGCAGCGTCTGTACATTATATCTGAACGCACGCCGGCTCATTTTATCCGTGCTCATCCCAATTTGCGCAGATAGGTCATTTCTTTGGCGGATTCCACTGGGTGCTTCTTTCAGAAACCTCAAGATCGCTTGTCGAATCAAAGCTGGGAACCTCCACTTTTCAGCTATGCCATCTAAATTACCCGCATTTTCCCATTGAGTCGTAGCAAGATTCGCAAAATGGGATTGGTCAAATCTATTGGATACAGCAATCGATGTATGTGATTTGGCTGCGGTGATATTGTAGCGACTTATCAATCCAAGATCGACGAGCGCCTCGAGGCGGCCAGGAACAGATCGCTTATCTTGGCCAGTGACGTTTGCAAGCTCAATTGTAGTAATTCCAGCTGATCTTGCTCGGACTACGTTGCATAGAAGTGCAAATGGCAATTGTCCAATATTGGACTCTTGACTCGACTGGCCCGTCATAACCTTCCAAAGTAGGTTATCGGTGATAGACACGTACAGTTTGTCGCCGTACTCTGCAAATAATGTGCTGTAGTCTTCAATGTTTTTGATATCAAGTAAAATCTGCTGTCAGTGAATTGTTCGACTAATATGGGACTGCTAACTTACTACTTTACTTTCGCCCGATGAAATTTTGACAATGAACTTATCATGCTGGAGACATAACCATCTCCATATGAGTGATTTCAGTCTATCGTCTAGCTGTCCCACATTCAGATCAGACACTATCTGCCAGAATCTGCTGATATTAGTATCTATAACAAGATCAGCAAACAATTGATACGCGGATATACACTCTTCCAAGAACTCACCCTGATTCACCTCGAATGCGAGTTCTTCTATTAAACGCGTCACAAGCTCATCTGCAAGAAGCATGTTACTATGGTGTAGTAACACCAATTTGATAAGTAGCTTGTGACCTGCAATAATTAGTCGCAGTCTGGAGAAAGCAGGAGCTGCTGTCATCTAGCTCGCTTGATTGAGATAGTAGTAATTCAGGAGCGTTGGGACCAAACAGTTCGAGAGGGTAAATTGTCGAGGTGGTCGGCGCGGAGTCGATGACCGAATGAAGAGGCTCAAAGGAGCTGTACGTGATATTTGTTCGTTCGCGACGAAGCTGAAGCTCGAAGTTCCTAACTTTTCTCTGCGATCCGATACGTTCTTCAAGAGCACAATGGCTGAAGTAACGACTCCACGACCGGCCGTCTTCGAGGCGATCAAGAATTTGGGAAGTGCAGCTCAAGAGGCAGTGGTAAGTCATCGGACTCTAGATCAGGCCTGTGTAGCCTTGATGAAGCTGAACCAGATCCGTCTGGTGATTGATTAGTATGACATTAACTTTTTTTCAGGATTCGGATGACTATATAACCTACTCGACGCTGCTGGATATACATCTGTCTAATCCGGATCGGTATTCAGAACAGGAGAAGCTTATGCTGACGGAAGCTTTGGAAAAGATCCTGCGAGAAAATGTAAGCTTCTTATATTCATATATGCTGGTTTCAATTCTGACGCAATATAGGAAACGCTTTTGGGTTATGTTGCATGGGATCTGCCAGTACTTCTGCTACCGTATTTTGATTCTACCGAGTCTTTTGATCGAGTTGCGCTATCCAAAGCTCCGACCCCACGTAAGGCCGCGCTCAAGATTTTCAACTTAATCGCAGAAAAGGGCAACG
Organism: Myxozyma nipponensis; assembly: GCA_030580395.1. Lineage (NCBI taxonomy): Eukaryota > Fungi > Ascomycota > Lipomycetes > Lipomycetales > Lipomycetaceae > Myxozyma > Myxozyma nipponensis. Next base: position 22,860 of record JAKTSU010000062.1, read on the forward strand.
CGAAAGAAGTATTTTTGAAAAGTATTGAGGCTTTGTCTACGTTAAGAGTTGAGTTGCCTGAAAGCGCAGATGATGCAAATGGACTGCAGGATCAGGAAAAGTTATTCGTGTTGAAATTCTATGCCTTGTTCGAAGTTATCACTTCCGTGACACGCCGAATCACGACCCAGTTCCCGTCAAGATTTCTTACGACATCGTCTACTGCGCTACTCTCCTTCTTTTCTACTCATGCAGATGAGCTGGCTGATTTTTCGATACCTATTCTTCTGCGCCGATTATATCTATTTGCGCGTGATTATATGCCACCGCCATCAAAAAGCCCTGTTGATCCGGAGGAAGAAGCATTGCAGCGGCGGATGCTTCAAAGCTATGTAACTCACATGGTCGAGATCATGCTTCGAGCGCATTCTGTGGATTGGAGCAAGCGTTATTTTGCGCACATTAAGCGAAATATAGACGTGCTGCCTATCAGGGAACGCGAGCGTACCACCCCGTTTCCCGGAGGTGAGAATGCTTCAGCAGCGTCGGGATTGATCGAGATTCTCGAGCGATTTTTGCAGCTGACATCTTCTTTCGACATGACACCAGATGATTTTTATGGTACGATCATGACAAAACTGGCAGATGAGGAGCAAATCCAGGATAACATTGATCCGTCGTTTCCAACTCCGCCGACGTCGGCAGACTCTATTCCATTGTCGGCTGAAGGCTGCTTCTTGCTGCTTGCCGAATATTTGATGACCAAACCGGATGACGAGTCAGTCAGATTTACGTTACCTCAGATTTATACTGTAGTTAAGCGGTTTATCTCTCGCGAGGATGGCGAAACTCCAGGCGCGGGAGTGTATGACGCTGTCGGCTTTTACTGTTGGCGTTTCTTAGCGGACGTCGAAACTGCAGATATCGAAAGTTTGACCAAAGAGGAGTTCAATGAATTTCTGCAGATGTTGACTTCAATGGCAGCGACCAATCCTTTGCCCAACACAAGATTTTTGCTCCATACATTCGTGATCCACATGCTGTCACGCTCAACGCCTGACCTGGCGTATAGCTATATATACGACACACTACAGTATTGTCCGTTCGAGAACGTTCGCAGCGCGTTTGTAGTTGTGCTGAAAGATTTTTTGGCCACACAAGTTCCAGGTTTGCCTTCGACAGGAGTGAAAATAGTATACGACGATTCCAAACGGCGGCAAGTCGAAGAACTAATTGAACTGTGTGTGACCGAGGTCGATACGTCGGAGGACCTGTTGCTCGATCTTCGGTATCCGGCATTGACCACCTGGGTGAATAATTTTCTACCCCGAATCGGCGCCGACTCTAAGTTCTTAGATGCGATTGTTGATCGATTGCGGAAGCTGCTTGCTAAGGATGAAGCTGTTGTTACCGATGATGAGGACGAGATAGCAGAGCGCGAGACTCGAAGGGCAATCTTGAGCACCGGGTTGGATGTACTGCTGAACAAGGATACGCAGCTTGAATCCGAGATAAATAAGCTGTCTCTAGATGAGAAATAGGTCTTTGTCTATGCCAATAGGTATTTTGAGACTTAACTAAGAGAGACATATAACACTACTTATACAGAATATCCCGTCTATCGAACAACAAAGTAATATCATTACACAAAAAACAAAGCTAAAAATAGGGTAATAATAAAAAATGAAACATGTAATAAAAGATAGCCACATAAATAACATCGCCTGAAAGCACCTACTGTAACTAATAGTACATAATCAACAAAAAAACAATGCCACGTTCAACATCTAGTAAGAACAAAGCTTTATAGAGAGATTTGACTAGAATTCATCCAGTACCGCAGTTTTTCTCCTTTTCTTCTTCTTTTCCTTCTGGGCGGATTTATCGCCTGTTTCAGGGATCGCACTTGAAGTCGGGGCAGAAGATTTTGGCGTCGACGGATTAGCGACAGGAGCAACAGCCTCTTTGCGTTGCTTCTTTTCCTTCTTGGAGGACTTCCGTTCGTCACTTGGCGACGCCGGTAGTGCTTCCACAATAGGATCAGCAGGGGCAGGAGTCGCTGCGTCTTTCTTCTTCGACGGCTTCAGCTTCGCGGCCGGAGTTGATTTCGCAGGAGCATCATTAGCATCGGTCTTGCTCTTCTTCTCTTCAAGATACTTGTTCTTTTCTTCTTCGTATTCCTTGATTTGCTGAGCGTAGAGCTCCTTGAACGGCTCTTTCTCTTGCTCGTTCATGTTCTTCCATCGCTCGGCAACCTCTTTGATGACCGCCCTATTTGACGCATCTTGACCGGCTTTCGTAAACTCGTCCTTGATGATTCTACGCGCTTCAGACGCGTAGGCAAAGTACACGGTCTGAGGACGTTTAGGAGCATCAGGGTCGAAGACTCGCTTGCGTTTCAACTTCTTGTCGCCATCGCCATCGGCCACAACAGCTAGCTCGTCAATTTCTTCAACCGCAGGCGCAACAATCTCTTTCTTCGCGGCCGCCTTGGCGCCGCCTGCTGTTTTCTTCTTCTTGGAATCAGCAGCCTCGGCAGCAGCAGGTTTCGGTGCGGTCGAGCTCGGTGCACCCAACAGAACAGGCGCAGACTCGCTGATGGCGGAGGCGGCGGAGGCCAAAGCCAAGCCAATCGGTTCAGTGATTTTCGAAACTTGCTGAGACGCACCAGCATTCGTGAACGATTCGTAGAAATCGATGCACGCCCGATTTGCATCGTGGCACGCGTTCGATACCTGGGTTAAGGCTGCCACGAGCTATATTGACGACGCACGCGTTAGCTGATTGTTTACCCAGCAACCGGGGGGAGGGAGGGCAGGCCATCCGGTAGCAAACGCGACGGATGCCTCGGCCTCACCGACAACCAACAACTTACAGCATCTTTTTTTATCTTGAGGGTAGCAAAGTCTGCCATCGGGTGTCCAGTGAGTATAGTAACGCTGAGAAGCAAAGGCCGGTGGTGTTCGACTCAGTGTGGGCAGATAAACAGGCAAAAGGCTTTTCAGGTGACGCGGCGGGATGGACGCGACTCTGCAGGTGAAACAGAGCAAGCAGACCTTCTGAAGTGAATTGCGACTCGGCACCGAACGTAAGCAAAACGAGACGAGTGCTGCAGACGATTTGGCAAAGAGTTACTGCGATCAAGACGTGTTCAGAGCAGCCCAGCAAGAATTAATGGTCTGGTCTTGGGTGGGCCCAGGCAGGAAATGCCAAACGTGCGGGACCGGGACGGGACGGGGGGCGATGCCTAGAGCAGCCTGAACCGTGGGCCGGGTAATCCAAAACTGCGCTACGGCAGGCCTGCCGAGTTAACTAAATCGCGTCAGGAATGCAAGCTGGAAAAAAGAATGTCAACTAAAACGCGGGTGATTAGGCAACTTTTAGTTAACGGTTCGCTGGATGGCGGAATGACGCGTCAACACGCTGGTGGTATATACTACAGTATCTACTACAGTATCTACTAATGTATCAACTACCATATCTTCACATTGAACTTGTAACTCCGCCAGTTCCCAACCGAAACTAGCCTCTTTTTTCCTTCCTCTCGCCTGTCTTGAAATGCCCTACAGCATTCGTCTAATCATATCCTCCTGGCTCGCCACAGCCTTGTCCAAGTCTTGCCACCATCCAAACAGCATGCTCTCGCAAATCAGCTTGAACCAAGGCGTGAATGTAAGCGTGGGGTCCTCAAACATCGCCTTCAGCTCGTCTGCCGAAACATATTTCGCATCCTTAACCTCGTTGGGGTTTGCCTCGAACTCCGGGTCAGCTTTAATAATTAGAATATAGTCAACTGCTGCGTTAGCCCGAATCTCTCTCCCCTTATGTATCACGCAAGTCTCAGATTGACTTACTTTCGTGTTCTCCCCAGGGCCCGCTACTCGGTGCTCGATAGTGAATGCGAGTCAAAAAGTTGAACTTATCAATAGGCACCTATTCGACCGCAGTTAGCATACGCGCGACAAAGCTTGCATATAACTGCACTCCGAGCTTACGTATTTACTAGGAATGCCTAGCTCCTGGTCTAATTTGCGCTGCGCAGCCCGTTTCACGCCCATAATCGACGATGGCAAGTCATGGCCAATCTCTCCCGGAACCGACAACGGGTGAGAGCAGCAGGTGTTTGTCCACATACCTATTGGTTAACATCATCGCTTGTCTACTAGCTCCCCCCCCCCCTACACGGCGTTGAGATGGGCCTACCTGGAAATGTGATCTTCTCGTCTGCCCGTTGTTGCAGAAGCAACTTGTTCTCGCTGTTGAACAGAAATACTGAAAATGCCCGGTGCAGCAATCCCTCGTCGATGTTCTTCATCAAATGACCTTCATCATTAGTACCCCCACCAACAATAGCCAAGGCTTCATTATAAACGAGCCCTGTTATCCCACTTACAGGTCTTTTTAGACGCGCTTCCGCAAGGCACGTCGTTCCAGTCCAATACTATGCATACTTCCTCCATAAGCTTGACCTGCTCCTCGTCGTATCCATCAAACAGGTCAGAGTCACCATTGGCACTGCCGTTGACTGTGCTGGCGTCATTAGCAGCCACGTCTGGGAACAGTTTAAGAATTCGTTCCCGAGTAAGGTTCGTCTCGGTGATTGTTGTGGTGAATGACATGGTTTAACTCCAGCTTATACGCTTAACCGACAACTACACCAGTAGCCTTATACCAATAGCAGTCCGTAAAATCAGTCAGGCGAGCCGGCGGCCAGAGTAGCTTTCTAGAGTCCTCTAAAAAACCCGAAGCTGCACTTCACTCGTTGGTCGTCAACTAAATAGCGCTAAAGTCGTTTTTTCATTGTGTGCTCTCACCCGCCGCCGGGGCACCCATACTTAAATTCGAGGACTAGTCTCTCCGGTAATGGCAGCCAGAGAGCGGCGACCCGGTTGCGGGATAATCTTCGTCACGTGTAATGTCCTTCTTAGGTAATAAATTACTAACATGCCACCGCCCAACTTCTGGCTGATGTCTAACTAATATGATAAAAAAAAACTTCATTTAATCCGTAACAATGCATCGCTCCCAAATAAAATTAAAATAAAATCAATCCCCCATACATTGACCGCGTACGTCGCTTCTAGCTAATAATGTTGGTCGTCAACTTCTCCTCTTTGCGGAGGATATTTTCCCCGACATCGCGAACACTATCACAGCCCATGCCATTACTTTTCACTTTGTCCTTATCTGTGCATGCCTGCGCACCAATGCTTTTTTCTCCTCCAGCTTCACAGCAGGCCGTGCGAACTCGAGCAATACGGGCCTCGATTGTGTCAAGTCTCATTCCGAACGCATCGATCGACTCATCCAAATCATCCAGCTTGTACTCGAGTGTACGAGCCTCATACCGGAGACGTGAGGCCACAGCGTCCAGGTCGTGTACCCCGTTCGCCAGTAAGTTTTGCCTGTTAGCCAAAAGCTGAAAGTCGTGGTTGCTGCTCTCGCACTCCAGTGCCGCATGCTGATGGAATTGGCTTATACCAGCTAATTCGGCATCCAATCGGTCCCGGAACGCCTGTATTTGGTTAGAAACAAGACCCCATGTTGCTCGACAAGTAGCAACTTACCTCTGCTGTCTTTCTCCTAGTCACGCTCCATTGCTCCATGCGTTGTGCTTTGTCGAGTAACTGAAATATGATTTCAGTCGTACAAGCAGGTAACGTATTGTTGTCGACTTGACTCTCGATATCGCCCATAGAAAGTCTCCGAGCGCAAGTATTGCTCGACTCGTCTCCATCAGCAATTTGTCGAATGTGAATCTTGGCATTGCCGATATACTGTGCCTGAGCTAGACCAAACTCTTCCAGATTAGAACAAGAGCGGGAAACCCGCATTCCGACCGAATTCTGATTACAGCCAGGTCGCGACGCGAACGCGTAGTACAAGTCCTGCTCAATTTCCCGCAATCGTAGCATATCCCGACTCATATTCTCATCTATTTCATCATTTTCATAACTTTGGTCAGGCGTTGGCAGGGCTCCGTCTGAGTACGTCGATCGAGCTGTCGACTGGGGGACCAACGCCACCGATGACCGTGTAGGAAATTCGCTCAAGTCCTCCTCGCCTTCAAAATCTTCAAAATCGTCTTCATCGCAGTCATATTCATAGTCATTATCCGCCACACCCACATCTGTAAACCCATCTTCTTCATCCGGCGGTGGGCTATCAGCAATACTGCCATGCGCAGTGGTTCGCTGGTCACGGCCTCGTCGAAGAAGATTGCCTCTAATCTTGCCTACGCCTGATCGAAGCACTTCGTCAGTTTTGTGCTTGCTTTTGCGGTACGCATGCTTGATATCCCTTCTGTTGGCAAAGTCCGGTTCAGTCTGGTGTAGCGAAGTCAACGGCTGCAGCTGGGACGATATTGTCCGTTCTGCTAGACTACCGGTAACACTGTGGGACTCGCTTTCATAACTCATATCCAGCTCATCCTCGTTATTGTTCAGCACCACCGTGGGAACATCTAGCGAAGGCAATGCAGGTTTCTCGGCCGGTGCATTCTTAACACTACCAGGCGGGCTGCGAACCGGTTCCTCATTTCGTCGATGTTTGGCATTGGTCTTTCCCAGCCACAAGTAGCGTAGAGTATCACCATACAAACTTTCCTGAAACCGATCAAGGTCTGTAGTTTCAACGTCCACAGCTGACTGAGTCTGGATTCCCGACAAGTCCTGCACGGTTGATTTGACGACTTTTGTAAACGCAAACTTTTCCGATGCAGACATTTTGCCGTGAACTTTAAACAGTCGGTTCCGTGTTTCTTTGTCTAGTTTGCCAGTGACTTGAATCTTGGACTGCTTTTGAAAGTAGGCGATGCTTGATCTGAAGGAGTGCGTGTCGAACGGGTCCTTGGATACAGGTGCGCCGGTGGAGTACAGTCTGTGACGGAAGCCAACCACCATGCCCAGAATTGACGCCACGGTACAACTTGTCAAAGTCGTTTTATCCGCAGGATCAACACGATACCGGGGAGTTCCAATCTGTCGCCACCATTGGCTAAGAGCGGCTTCAGTCAGATCGCAAAACAAGCCGTCGGCATCACGAAATGGGAATAAATCAAAATAGGCCAGAGAAATCTGTACAATCGTGACCAGCTCAATGACCGCGTCTGAAAACGGAATCCGATCGGATATTCGGAAGATCTGATAAAACTTGTCCATACTAGCGTCGGCAGGCTTGTTCAGCGTCAACACTGATCGCCCGCCACAGCCGAGCCTTCGCAGATTCTCGTTGATGATAAAGTCCCGACGATGGCGACGAATGTCACCACCGGGAACGACCAGCAGAGTAAGTGACGAAGGAAATGCCGCCAGGTTAGTGACAAACAAGGTACCGACGCAGTCCTGGCGATCCATGGCTTCACAGGTTTTTTTGCGAGCATTCATCTTAGACAGCTCGCTCATGAAATGTCGCAGCCGTTTCGACCACCCATCTGAGTTGCGGGGAATTGTGATCGCTCCTACTCGAGCAGTGTGCTTCGGGTTGCCAGTATAGCACATGATCGCTGGCACTGACGATCGTGCACAAGCCCATTGCTCGATGAGATATACCTCGTAGCCGGTGATTTGGACCTGCTTGGGATCGAAGATCTGCGTCGGATGCTCGCTATTGGATCCATCGCTCGGTTGAAGATACTGCAGTGCTGAGTCCAGGTCCGGAACCAGGAACGTCTCCGTGTCTGCCGGAGACGACGACGAGTGTTGGTGCTGGCCCCGAAGCTGCGGCCGCCGGCTCGACGAGATACTGGGAGCAGCTGAATGGCTAATTCCTGATGATCTCCCGCTACCGGCAGTCACCGACGGGGTCATAGGAGCAGTCGAATGCGCAGCAACTTGCTGCGACACGTCGTCTCGGTGCACATTAGAAGCTGCTGCTGCTGCTGCAGCAGGCGGTGCGGAATGCTGGTGGTGCTGAGACGTGTGATGGTGCGCACTAGCAGCAGCGGCGGCGGCGGCGGCGGCGACTGCAGGCATCATCGAATACGCCAGCGGGCTGTGGACCGACATTTCACGGCTCGATCACAGTCGGTCTGTTCCTGTCTCTGCACGTCTCGGTCGCAATCAATACACGGTACGGTGCAGCTCAAAATGCACAACGCTGGGGACGTCTCCGGCCGAAGGCAGGAAGTTGAAAGCCGTATACCCGGGGACGTTGGCGGATTCGCGCCTTCGAACGTGGACAGCTCACAAGGCCAGCGAAGGCGGTGCGTGCGGCGCCGCATCGTGCTCTGCGGTGCTCACCACCTAGAACAAGTGAATAAAGAGTTCAACATGGTCAAAAACTGTACATTGAAGAGAGCATTATATATAAATAAACAAAAAGGCCAAAGTACAAACACAGGGGTAAACAAAAAAAAAAAAAAATCAAAAAAAAGAAAAAAGAGAAGACGGGTCTATACAGCTGTCAGATTAAGTTTTAACGTCGCAGATGATGTTTACTGGGTTTCTTTGATGGTGTGGCGTTACTCGGTTGGGTTTTATATTTTTTTCAAGTTCCCAGTTGCCTACCCTGGCCAGAAAAAGGCCGGCCATTGTCCAGCTGTGGTGTCAAGACCGGAGAAGAGCCGCCGGATGGCACACCGGCATCGACTGTGGTATCGATTACAACTCGGTGCTTGGATGCTGAGTCGTCGGAGATAAACCGGGGAATGATCTTGACAAGATTCCGGCTCGCCAGGAACGACTCAAGTCGCAGAACATACTGCTGGGGAATTTTAGCTCTGTTGAGGTAGTCAAGGCCGTAGGCATAGCCGACAATCAGACCCAAGGCATGGCCGACGAACGACGAGCCAGGTAACAGGACAGCGACAATGACGAGCGTGATCAGAGGGGTAGTCCAGGTGGGGATCTGAATCGATGGGTTGAGGTAGATGGTCTGTCTAATGCTGTAGTCCTTGAGGGCAAAGTACGCCATCAAGGTGAACACCCAGCCTGACGCACCCAGTGTGGCAGCCGGAGCAGCCGAGAACGACGTAACCGCCACGTATGCAACCCCAGGCAAGACTGAAAACACTAAATCCCAGTTAGCTAGTCTCCTTCCGTGAGCGGAGCAATCGCAAACGAATGGTACACACCCAGCAAAGCGCCCGCGGTTCCGATCGTACCGGTTTCTTCTTCAAACGAAGACAAGACAGGCAAAACGGCGATGACATTAAAAAAAAGATGCAGCATGTTCTGGTGGGCAAGTGGATATGTGACCAATCGATAGAGACTCCCATGCAAGACCTCCTTTGGAACCAGTGCCAGCGCTGGTGTCAGTGACGGCATGAATATTGACAGCACATGCACAGCAACGATTGTGCCCAGGACGAAGTTCGTCAAGTACGGCAGCGACCCGAATCTGTCTTTGAGGGCCTGCACTTGAGGCGAAGTTCGAAATGACGATGCCATTGTGCGTGATCAGTAGACTTGGAAGCAACTGTAGCTGGCGGCAAAGCGTGCTGCTTGAGCTTGCGCTTGAGCTGATGCTGCGTCGACAAACTCGAAATGCGACGGAGGAAAAGAGCAGCGCGACGATGGAAACGCCGAGCGTGGATGGATCAATTGAAAAAACCCCCCCCCTATAGCCACAATCGCAACGACAATACCCGATACGACCGTACACAACTGGTGCTGCCTCGGGGGATCAAACTCTGGACTGCCTTTCTGTTCCTTTGCACGGCCAAGTCCACGACCGCAAGCATCCTGGCGGGCCTCCTTTGCGGCCTCTCTGGCTGCGCTGCTTGTCTGCAAGACCGGGTAGCAAAAAAGCTACATGAGTAAGCACTATGCGCATAGCTTAGTCACACAGTACGCGCGGCTGGGTGTCGAGCCCGAACCCGAACCCGAATACGAAGCCATCCAGCTTCTTATCGATCGCCTTTGACAGCGAGATGCCACACCGAAATGTTCCGACTGAAGAGGCCGTCACAGTAGCCGGACACGGTAAGGCTGCACAGACATCTTCCGTCGCGTGCATTGATCGTCGTTGTCTTCCTGGCCTGTTGTGTTCTGTTCTTCTCGTGGCGTGGGACTCGGCGGTTTGTACCAGCCAGTTCCGTACCGGGTAACTGCCAGTGTTTGGTGTCGGTCTGACCCGCTTAAGTGCTTACTTTTCCAAGGCTCCCGTGTCGGAGACAATGCCCTTGTACTAACAAAGCCCATTAACAGTGAGTGGACCTCTCTCCAGTGGGCGCGGGCTAGTGGGGGCAAGGCACAAAACCGACTGACCGACCCACAATCGCAGACACTTCTGGGATCTTGACAGACAGACTGCTTAAGTGGTTCCGGTTTTTTTTGATAACGACGAAATTGTCATCATTAGTCCTCTTGCCGTGTGTGCTGGGGTGGTCTGCTAGAGTCTCGTTGAGGCCCCGCGTCTTCAAGTATGCTCAGGCTCAAGCGGGACAGGCACAAAGCAAAGCCTGCGGTATGTTTCCAGACAGACAGCAAGAGCGCTCTTGCTAGCTTATGTATATCACACGGTGATGTAGTTTTATGAGCTAATTCTTCAGACGCAGCCTGTAGGACTGGATTACTACGCCGAGAATGGGGTCACGGTTAAATCGTCCGAGCTCGATCAGCTTGCGCCGGCTCTTCTCAAGGAAATCACTAACCAGGGATATCCAGCAACCACGGTGGACGTCAAGCTTGCTCTTCGGTCGAAGTATGCGTCCGGCGATCCCGTCAAAGCGTCAGAGCTGTTTCGGTATTTCCAGGAGGCAAACGACGGCATTCTGCTCGACGTGCAAGAAGAAGGCGCCTCGTCGGCACTGTCGTCGACGACCTCGTTCGACAAGTCAGGAAGCCTGCTTTCGCAATCTACTCTGACAGTGGACGCAAGCGGAAACGGGATACCATCATCGAGGTTCATGCCCATGCAAGGCGCAGAAAACCTCAACGGCGTCACCTGCTATCTCGATTCGCTGTTGTTTGCAATGTATGCTCGTCTGGAAGCGTTCGAGCCAATCCTGTACAAAATTTACAGCGAAGGTCCGCTGCAAAAACTGTCTACGCTGTTACGACTATGGGTCAACCTACTGCGAGCCGGTAAACTCATTACAACTGATATCACAGAGCAGCTGCGAGGCGTGTTTGCTGAATGTGGCTGGCCGGAAGCTGTCAAAGATGTCCAGCAAGATGCCTCAGAGTTGTTTATCTTTATTGCAGAAAAACTCTCAATGCCACTGCTGACACTGCGAATGGACATTGCCCATGGCGGCAAAGAAGCCACTGAAGACGATCACCGGTATATCAACGAGCGATTACTGCATGTGCCAATTCTTGGAAATCCAGACGATCCGCCCATCACCCTTGAAGCATGCTTGGAAGAATTCTTCTCAAACTCGATCGTCGTCAAGCGCGAAATCGAACGGCGGATGTCTGTGTCGTCTATGGCTGCTACGCCAATAGTGTCTTCGTCAAACGACAAGCCATCGGCTTCGTACGTGGAGACAATTGAAGAAATGCCCATCACTCGACCGAAATCTGATACCATCGACGTCCGTCCAGAAACTCTGAAACTTGCTGCCGCCAAGAAATCTGCCGCTGCTAAGCCAGGCCTTTCTGAAACGTTGAAGCCGTTCATAAAATCTGCTTTCAACGCATCTGATTCAGCTATATCGTCTTCGTCGACTGTCAATCTTATCGGCACTCCTGTTTTGTCCGAGTCGCCGTCAACAACACGCCGGCGAAGATCATCGTTGCGTAATGCCAAGAATGAAATATCACTACCAGCTTGGGTCTTCCTCAAACTTGTGCCGTTTTATGCAGATTCCACCACGTCGCAGTCTCCTTCGCCGGATTATTTTGCTCAGAAACGGCCAGTGCTGGCGATCTGTCTTAAGCGGTACTCGTGGACTCCGGAGGGCAAGGCGATTCGAAACGATCGCAAAGTTTTGATACCAGAGGTTATTGAGTTCCCCAACTTTGTTTCCGACGAACTGCCGCCAAACGGTCAACAGAAGAATGAATCCAAACAGACATCGCCGTTTAATAATTTTGAACTGGTGCTTGAGGCCGCAGTTTGTCATCGAGGTCGGTCAGTTAACTCTGGTCATTATATCTCGTTCGTGAGGAACTCGTTGTTTTCTGAAAGACGAGACTCTTTCACGTCTTCATCCGGAGACGAGACTTCTTCATCTTCAGCGAATATCCCTTTTGCCGATGACGATTGGCTCAAGTTTGATGACATGGCAACGCCTCGTGTTTCTTCAACTACGCTTCGGGAAGCCATGTCGACAGAAACCCCGTATATGCTGTTCTATAGGATGATAAATGTTGATGACCACGATCGTCTCAATCCTGTGATGTCAACCGAAAGTGCCAGCACCTCGGCTACCAACATAACCGCGTCGACTACAGCAGATGCTACTAATTCTGAGTTGAGCGATGGTGACGCGCTTTCGCCTTACTCAACACGAGCGTCTACGTACTCGTTGCGGTCCGCGCCGACTAATGTCGACGGCGGTGCAATCTCGGTAGATGAGTCCGAAGACGAGCAAGAAAATGATACTGGGAAAATGTATCCGTCCGTGTCGACACCCGGCACGGTCGATGCCGGCTTATCCCACAGTACTCTAACCAGCTCGACAACCAACAAGCTCAAGCAGCGATGGCGCGACCGTTCATTTACCAGGAAAACCTCGTCAGAGAGCGCACCTGGAACTACTACGAGTAGTACAACAACTCATTCATCGCATCATGGCCACCACCAGCACCACCACCATCATCATCATCAATTCCGTTATCACGAGCATCATCACCATAATAAATTACGACGCAGGTATACACACGCAAACGCTGGAAGTGACGATGAAGTATCTGATGACGACAAATGCATTATTTCATGAAAAGAATCTTACTGTTTGCATACTTTGAGTAATAAATTGGACTGTTGTCGATAGACGCAGATTCGCTTTATTTATGCATGAGCTAAAGTTGTTTGATGATCATGTCGTGCATTGAATCAAAACTCACTTTGCCTGGAGTTAGATGGTACTGCGACACGGTGAACGTGTGCTTGGACGTAGAAGCCTTCCCGCTTTGTTGACGGCCTCAAGTCAGATGTCACGCAGGATCGTGCAAATGACATCCACTGACCTGCCACCGGAGAGATATTAGTCCGTCTCAATTAGAAATTGCCCAGCCTTGTTTCATGCATTATAAGCTGCCTTTGATATGTGGTTTTGGATAGCGATCTTGAACCGATTACTAAAAAGATTTCGATCAGGATATCGTCATCATACTCCTGGACAGCTTGATCTAGAGCGCAAGCAGCAGCCAGATCAACGTATGGCAGCTACAAGAGTGTTTAACTTGGGCCTACGGCTTGGTCAAATAGTGTGCGGAGGAATAGTAATAGGAGACCTTGCCTATCAGATTCAGAAGCAACAGACTACGTCGGCCACGGTTCCGACGAGCGAATTGTATGCCGTGATTGTCGGTTCACTAAGCGTGGCTGGAGCTGTTTTTGCCGTATGCTTGCCGCTGGTAGGCGTTGGAGTCGGGCTCCTGTATACGTGGGATGTCGTGCTGGCTGCCCAGTGCGTTGGAGCTGGCGTATGGATGACGTTACAGCTGTCGTGGGATTGCGCTTGGAACTCGTTGAATCCCGTCGGTGGCAGCATTTGTGGACGCATGAGAGCAGCCGTGATTTTTTTGTTTGTGAGTGGGTATGTATTTCTCACGTTTTGATCATCGATGTTGGGCGAATTGTGCTGACTATGCCCCCCCGCAGAGGACTTTGGGTGCTATCACTGCTGTTTAGATGCGCGCTCAACTTTCGACGAAAGCCTAGTGGCTGACCAATGCTCTATTCTAGACTGGCAACAATACTTGTATAACAATTTAATGCATTTGGCATTAATAAGCTCATGCTGACGTCTCGCCACGCTCTTTGAGAATCTTCTCCACGACCTCCACTTTGTCTGTAAACGATTGCTTTTTGTCAATTCTGGGAGTATATAGAGTTAATAAAACTGTTATCAAGCAGGTTGCAGTCTTTAGTGAATAAAATCATACCTGCTACCAACACGGATATCGCTTTGAACTCTAGGTACACCCAGATCATGAATCAGCACATGGGCGTCACCGATCAACGTCATGACCTCGTCCCAGGGTCCTTCAACCGTAGTGCCGGCTGAATGCATCACGTATTTCAATCCAGATTTGCGAATCAAAATTTGAACCTCAGCAATATATTTCGAAACCGAAGCTGATTGGGTTCCCATCTTCAATGTTAGCCGTTCAAATCAAGCACGTTTTCAATTATGACATCTCTGTTCTTGGTTCTCACCGGAATAAGGCAGAAATCTGCCGTGCACTTCAGAGATGGCATGTTTATTATACAAATTAGGTCGTAGAATCTAAGTAGCTCTTCTTTCCGGAAATTCAAAATAAATCAAAGCTGTGAAACGAATTGAGTACCACATGTAGTAGTCACAGCTTGGTTTTTGCCTACGTGTTGGGACTTTAAGCGAGGGTCGAGAGTCTCTCCAACTCGTTCTCCAGAACGCCAGACGTCTGGCAGGTTCAGACTATTAGGTCAAAATTTCAGCAAATCTGCTCGGCAAACATGGCAGAACAAGATACTCCCCTAAGAGAGGAGTACAAAAATGCATACTCACTATATTCTAAGCTCGGAGGGTTCACAGCTGACATGCAGGCGTCACCGTCCGAGCCATCATTCGAATCAGCAAAGTCAGATAGATTCCAGCAGACATTACAAAGTGCTGAAACAGCGTTCGAAAAAGTCAAGGAGAAGGTAGACCGGTTTGGCCTATTCAGTGTCAACGAGACCAAGGACGATCTGGCGACAAGTTCGTTACCGTATATGCCTGTAGATTACTACCGCGCGGTACTGAACGATAAGACAGTGACTGATACGCTGGCGGAGCGGAAACCGTTGGCGTTAAAATCAAAGGGGCTTTATCTTTCTTTTCTAACGTTATGTGACTCTTATGACCTGTTGGAAGCCAGTGCAAGTCGGATATTGCGGGGAATACTTGATGAGCCTTTAAATCAGCCTTCATATTCCAGAGCAATTTCGCAAGGCGTCGGTGATGCCGCTGCACAACGTCAACGAAAAATTGACAAATTCAAAAACGAGAAGCGATTGGAGAAGGCGATTCTAGAGCTCCAATCTCGACAGAAATTAGAAGACGACGACGACGCTGACGAAGAAGTATTACGAGAGTTGTATTTCAAGCAGATCGAACTGTATTGCGAGAAATCGTTTGACGCGCTCCAGGGACTGGATTCAGAACTTGAGATTTTGGCGTTTGCTGCATCTCGACCTGCTCCGGCTGAGAACTCTGCAAAGCCGCCAACAAGTGCGCCGGACAAGGATGGATATTCAGATAGACTTGATACGAATCTGTCAAAACCTGGCCTGCGTGGTCCATTGTTAACGCCAGCGGGTAAAGTGAACAGGCCGTTCACCTTGGTGTCTTCTCGCGATGAGATTCGACAAGGCGTATTCAAGCCAGATTATGTTTTGCCGACGATGAGCGTGGATGAATATCTTGAGGAGGAACGACGTCGTGGTGGCATCATTGAAGGCGGTGGACCGGACTCAGAGAAGCCGGTGGAAAAGGATGAAGATGACGAGGAGGCAAACGACAGGGAGACTTATAAACAACGGCAATGGGATGAATTTGCGGAAGCTAATCCTCGCGGATCCGGGAATACTATGAATATGGGATAGTCGTGTACAATACTAGTCAGTTGTTTGTTTGTGTCATATAGTTATGCAAGTGGTGTAATTTTAGTGTTATGATTCAAACTCCTTTGACTTTTCCAACCAGCCAGGCTCGACCCCGGGCAGATCCTGTGTCCTGATTCCAGGCCAGGCATCGATTTGTTTGATCATAGTATCATACAGGACCTTATATCCCTTGCCATTTAAATGTAAGCCATCTAGTAAAAAGCTGCCTAGTTTAAGGTCACCGTCGTCCGTCATTGGATTCTTGTCATTCATACTATGACCGGCATAGCTACCCAACCCAGCAGCATTTGCAATTGCAGTAAACAAATCCACTTTGCGGCAACTATCATCCATGGCACATTCATAGTCCATCAACGCCTCGGTGTACAGCTTTGTTTCTGCTTGGGTCCGATCTGAACCTTTGGTGCGCATGCTAGAGGTGCGTAGTTTAGCCTGACTTATTGGCGCTGGACTGACCAACATGATTTTTGCCTTGGGAAACTTGTGTTTGATTGTTTCGACATACCAATCCACGTTCGCGACGAACTGATTCACGGGCACATGGTGCAGCGTCGGATCAAGGGGGCAATCGTTAGTCCCGAGCCAAAGCACAAACAGGAGCGCATTTTCAGCACCATATGTCTCAAGTTCATTCACAACCCGGTCGAATTGCGACCGCAACCATATACTGTTATATCCACAAAGACCACGGTTGAGCACGTCCGCCCGGCGCATGAAATAATGCTGCAACGCAGCCGAAAATGAGAACTCTAGTGCTGGGCTGTACGAAAGCTCTGTTTGTGAGTCGCCGAAGAGTATCACTTTCTTATACATCGTCATTTTTGCCCATGATTTACTTCTATCACTGACAACTTGGCCATATTAATAAGATTATCTGTTGTTTGGCTTGGAGGATAAGCATTCGATTTCAGGGGGATTTGGGAGAAAAGTGTCACGCACCCATAACCACAACAGCTCACGAATGGGCTATTTACGAAGATGACACAATGCTAGGAAAATTGTTATTGTATCATACATGACATCCTCTACATAATTCCATCTCTCCAAAACTTTTTCTCGGCAGCGTTCCGTTCGTTTGCATTTTTGACGAACCGCCATAACTCGGCATCAGCCATGTTCCATGCCTCGGTCATCTTCCGCACTCGCGTCATGTCTGTATTGGTGCTCAGCTCCATCTGTCTAATTGTTGTTAAAATATCTGACACAGATAATACGGTGTCACCTTCAGGCGTTCTCTGGGGCCTCTCCATGCTAGCCTGGGTCTTCAAACTCATTGATTCTCGCCAACCCAAACACGACGCTGCTACCATTTCAGTTACAACTGCATCGAATGACACAACTGACGAGAGGGCTGTTTTCGCCACTGCGGTATCGGTACCTGAGTTTGCATCCTCGGCACGAACGAGTTTGAATCCCAATGCCCAAGAAAAATAGTCGTCAATGTAACAATCCCGTGTGTCCCACTGGGATTCAAACGTTGAAATGTACGAATTAGTAAGGTACAAACTCGAACCAGCAACCTGTCGTTTTATAAAGAGAATTCTTTCTGAGGCGCCCAGTCCGGGCTCGAGCATGCTCATGGTAATCTTTCGTACGTAAACATCACGGGCAGCTTTGCGGCGTATTAAGTTAGCATTGATATTTGTGGTACGGTGGTCAAGCGCAAGTAATGTCATCGGATGTGGGACTGGTACAAACGTAAATGTGGTTGTGGCGTCAGATATTTTGTCGGCCACGTGTACGGACCGTTTTTCCTTGCCACATTTGTAGCAGCTCGGAATGTTGGACGGGCAAAGGCCGTCAAAAGTTTTCGAGCAATCGACCATAGCGTTGGCTGTGGCAAGAGCAGGGTACTGTAATATAGAAGCGAACTCGGGGAACGCATTAATCACTGTGATGCCGCCTGAAAACCGGGACAAGAAGGCACCATGCAGATGTGCCGTCATAAGCTGTGGTAGTTGTCCTGTCTTGATCTTGGGATACTTCTTGGCCACGTATGCCGGCTGGTATGTTGCAAAATGATCTGCCGGGTCGAGCACTTCCACATATACTTTGTCCAAGTTAACCAAACTCGATTTTCCCCCATCGACGATGATAGCTTTGTCTGCAAGTTCTTTGATGGCCTCCGCCTCGCCCCAAATAAAATCCTTGCCAAGATCTTTGAACGTCACCAGAGTGCCAAATTCGCATGACCGAAGTTGTCGTAAAACTTCATCTAGAGGTGTATTGATAACAGGCAGAACCTATTTGTTAGTACTGAATCCTGTCGCATGAATAGCCATCGGACACTCACTCTATGATTCGTCAATATCCCGACAGGCTGCTGGGCCCAAGCGAGAAATCTGGCCGCGTCACTTCGCTCTTCAGGGCTGATTTTTAGCTTGCTGATAGCCTCGTATTTTGCGTGAGTTTGGGCATCTGACGGACCAAGAACGACAGGCTTAAAGCCAGCGCCCCAAAATGCTCTGCGCCAGACCTCGATAATCTCATTTTCAGTCGTCACGTTTAGACCGGCGGCCTCAATTGCTATCGGGTCGAAGTACGCATACACCGGACACCGGGCCTCGAGAGGTGGGAGTGCGACGACCTCTGTATCCGCGTTCGACACCAAGAACGAGAATGGTGTTTCCCATGCCGTAGAAGGAATGTAGCTGTGTGTTCGGTAGTGTGCGCCGCCATTACCATTGTCTTCTTGACCGTCCTTGGCTCGAGACGAATAAGACCCGAGCATAGACTCGTCGCCTGTTCGAGAAAGTCCTAGGTTCTGAAACCATACAAAGCCAGCAGTTATAAACAGCAAGAGAAGCACAATTCGCCGACTACGCATTAATATCAGTCGCCGCTTGACATAGCCATACGACAATCGGGCCATGTTGCGTTGGCCAGCATGCAACTTGCCCACTTTGTACTGGATATCTTAACGCGTAGTCACACTGTACAGCGTATAAATTTGTCAGCCCAATGGACTTGAATGGGACTAAACGGCTCCAATAGTGTTCCAGCTGGCGTTCAAATCAACCAAAAATCGAAGCAGGCCTGTTTACAGACTTAACGGCGGTGGGTTCTGCAGACGTTAGATTATCGAGACATGTGTCGCGATAGCAGTCTATTCGCGGACCGAATGTTGGGCACGACGCCCTTTGAGCGCGTAAGCAGTGTCTCTCTGCCTTGGCTGCTCTGGACCGTCGTTATCTTGATTTCGAGCCTTCAAGGCCTCGTTATGCTACGAGAGAATCCTACAAAACCGGGGGCATATGATCTCCCTAGTTAGAGCTCTGTTGGAGACACTTTCTGCAGCTTCCCGCCTGCAGTGCTTGAGCCAGGCTCAAGCAAGCGCTTCCCAGACCTCATCTGTGCTTATCGTCTCTCCCAAGCCTGGACGTAGTCTTAACGTTTTTAAGACCGTACAGTATTGCCCCTTAAGCGTCTATGCTATCTATGAAACGGCTGTTTCTGCTGTTCATACATCAATCTTGGTTCTGCCGATAATGACTACAAGTTGCTCGTGAAGCATGGTTGAAAAATAATTAGTACTGCGTGCTCAAAAAAAAAAAATTTGGGACAAATAAAAAGTGAGTCTACGAATTCGCGATGAGTTGCAGAACAGCCATTAGAAAGAGCCCGTCGTCTCCCAGACTTTGTCGCTCCCACAGATCTTGCTCGTTGCGGTATATGCATCAATGTCCGAAGCAGATTTAGAATACTGGAGAAATGCTCTTCGCAATCCCGCACTAGCCGTTGTGCCAACCGACTTCTCCAGACCAGTGCCGATAACGGTTGTCGAGGCTACCCATTCGTACGAGTTGCCAGACCCAGTTCACAAAGCCTTCAGACAGCTTGCTGTTGTAGATGGCGACTCGGATGAGTCCTTTTCGCCGTATATCATTGCACTGACTGCGTTTATTGTCCTCGTTTTCAGGCTGACTGGTGATGAAGAGATCGTCGTCGGCGCCAACTCTTCGGCTCGCGAGCCGCTGGTCGTCAGAGCTGGAGTTACTGGGCAATTGCCGTTTGTGGAGCTGCTCGACACGGTACACAAGGTATGTGTTTGCATGATTGGGTAAATTTTACCAGCGTACTAAATCTTTAAGCTTGAGCTCGAAGGTGCTAAGCACTCGGTCGGGTTCTCCGAGATGGTGTCGTACATCCAGAAGAAATCGAAGGCTACTGAAGCGCCTGCTTTATTTAGACTGTCGTTCCTACGGTCGTCTGAGTCTGAAGAAAGACACTTAGTTGCGCCAATGGAGTCTTTGGTTACTGACATGACCGTATTTGTCGACGACTCTGCTCTTCATTTTCACTACAACTCGTTGCTCTTTAAGAGCGAGCGAGTTAGTGTGATTGCTGAGCAACTTGGCCAAATCATCACTCTGGGCTCGGCTGCTCCTTCAACCGCTATCGGAAGTCTGTCTCTGCTGACAGAACGCCAGCAGATTGTACTGCCTGATCCCACCAAGGACTTACACTGGGGTAAATTTGGGGGTGCTATTCACGATATTTTTTCCGCAAATGCCAGGAAGCATCCTGACCGACTGTGCATCCTCGAGACCAAAAATCAGTTTGAAGAAGATTCCGTTGACAGGGCTTTCACCTATCAGCAAATTGATGAATCATCAAATATTCTTGCACACCACTTGATCTCCAAAGGTATCACGATAGGTGACGTCGTTATGGTGTACGCCTTTAGAGGAGTCGACCTGGTTGTGTCGGTCATGGGTGTGCTCAAAGCAGGTGCCACTTTCTCAGTCATTGACCCCGCTTATCCACCGGCCAGACAGAATATTTATCTCAGCGTTGCTCAGCCCAAGGCATTGGTGGTTATCAAAAAGGCCGGCAGTTTAAGCCAACTTGTGCGCAATTTCATTGACACTGAGCTGAGTCTCAAAACTAATGTCCCGGAGCTTGAGATCCAGGTCGACGGTACCTTACTCGGCGGTGTGGTCGACGGCAAGGACATTTTAGCCGGTCAGATTGCTCTCAAAGCTACCCCCACTGGTGTCGTAGTGGGCCCCGATAATAACCCGACGCTCTCGTTTACGTCTGGATCAGAAGGTATTCCTAAGGGTGTTCGTGGCCGCCACTTTTCATTAACCTACTACTTCCCATGGATGGCTGAGACATTCGGTTTGTCAGAGAAGGACAAGTTTACCATGCTAAGTGGTATCGCTCATGATCCCATCCAGCGTGATATCTTTACTCCCTTGTTCCTTGGTGCCCATTTGCTGGTGCCGACGGCTGACGACATCGGTACACCTGGCCGCCTGGCCGAGTGGATGGCAGAAAACGGCGCTACGGTTACTCATCTGACTCCTGCTATGGGTCAACTATTGTCTGCGCAAGCTACTGCTGCCATTCCTTCGTTGCATCACGCCTTCTTTGTCGGTGATATTCTGACCAAGCGTGACTGTCTCAGATTGCAAGCGCTAGCGAGAAATGTTTTCATTGTAAACATGTACGGTACTACCGAGACTCAGCGAGCAGTGTCATATTTTGAAGTTGCCTCGATCTCCAAAGACCCTACCTTTCTTCAATCTCAAAAGGACATTATTGTCGCCGGAAAGGGCATGTACGATGTCCAGCTTCTCGTCGTCAACCGAAATGATCGCTCGCAAACTTGTGGTATTGGTGAGGTTGGTGAAATCTATGTTCGGGCCGGTGGCTTGGCCGAAGGTTATCTTCGTTTGCCTGAACTTACCACCGAGAAGTTTGTAAAGTCGTGGTTTGTTCCGGAAGGATATTGGAAGAACGATGCACCAGCCGATGCCCCCTGGTCAGAACATTATCTTGGTCCCCGTGATAGACTGTACCGAACCGGTGATCTTGGAAGATACACTCCTGATGGGAATGTCGAGTGCAGCGGACGTGCCGACGATCAAGTTAAAGTTCGTGGTTTCAGAATCGAATTGGGTGAAATTGACACCCATCTGTCTCAACATAAATATGTGCGGGAGAACATTACACTCGTCAAGCGTAACAAAGATGAAGAACCGACTTTGGTATCGTACGTCGTTCCACACACGACTGAGACTCTCAACGGTATGCTCTCTGGTCACGAAAGTTTGGAAGAAGAGGAGGATCCGATTGTTAAAGGTCTCGTCAAATATAGACGGCTTATTAAAGATATCCGCGAGTACCTCAAAACCAAACTTCCGTCTTATGCTGTTCCTGCTGTCATTGTTCCATTGAACAAGATGCCATTGAATCCTAACGGCAAGGTCGATAAGCCCGCACTGCCTTTCCCGGATACAATGCAGCTCGAATCTGTTGCGCGACGATCTAAGAAGACAAGCGGTGACAGTGACCCCGTATTTACTCCTACGCAAGCGACTATTCGTGATTTGTGGCTGGACGTCCTTCCTCAAAAGCCGGCATCTCTTGCTCCAACTGACTCGTTTTTCGATGTTGGTGGCCACTCAATTCTTGCAACTCGTATGATTTTTGAAGTTCGCAAAGCCTTCGTCATCGATCTGCCTCTGGGATTCATCTACTCTCATCCCACGATTGCTGAACTGGCTGCAGAGATTGAATCAATCAGGGGTTCAGATTTGCCCAGTAGCGGACCCCAGGCACAGTCTCAGACCCAAACTTCAAACGGTGCTGCGGCCCAGCTGTCTGAGTATGAAGCGGATGCTAAACAATTGATCAAGGGCCTGCCGGAAAAGTTTTCACCGGTCACGAAGGCATTCTCGCCAAGCAGTACTGTCACAGTACTAGTCACTGGTGCCACCGGATTTCTGGGCTCATACCTGGTGCACGACTTACTGTCATCACACAACAAAGGAAACTTGAGGGTTGTATTGCACGTGCGTGCATCTTCACCTATTGAGGGTATGGCACGCTTCAAGACCGGTGCTACGGCGTACGGTGTTTGGAAAGACGAGTACGAGTCGGCAATTACTGTGGTAACTGGATCACTGGAGGAAGAACGATTGGGGTTGACTATTGCCGATTGGGCTAAGCTTGGGGATGAGGTTGATATTATTATCCACAACGGCGCACAAGTGCACTGGGTATATCCGTACTCGAAGCTGCGAGGTCCAAACGTTGTTGGCACTGTGACTGCCATGTCGTTAGCCTCGATTGGAAAGCCCAAAGTCTTCACTTTTGTATCCTCGACATCTTCTATCGATACCGAGCATTATGTCCGCCTATCGGATGCTCTTACTTCCAATGGAGGCGCCGGTATCTTGGAGAGCGACGACTTGGCCGGCTCAAGATCTGGCTTGGGTAACGGGTACGGTCAAAGCAAGTGGGCTGCCGAGCACATTATCAGAGAAGCTGGAAAACGCGGTTTGACAGGTTCGATTGTGCGACCTGGTTATGTCACTGGGCAGTCCTCTAACGGCAGTAAGTTTATATCTTGATGCTGGTGTATAGTATTGCGTGTGCTAACTCTCTAGTTACAAATACCGATGACTTTATTGTTCGAATGATCAAAGGATGCACACAACTTGGTCTGACTCCCGATATCTACAACACTGTTAACATGGTCCCTGTCGATCATGTCGCTCGTGTTGTTATTTCTTCTGCACTTTATGCTCCCGTCTCAAGTGCTCTTACTGTTGTGCACGTTACTGGCCATCCTCGTTTGCGGTTCAACCAGTTTTTGGATTATCTGTCTACATTCGGCTATGCCGCCAGAAAGGTAGATTACATTCCATGGCGTATAGCTCTTGAGCGTTTTGTTGTGGAACAGTCTAATGATAATGCTTTGTATCCATTGCTCCATTTCGTGCTTGACAACTTGCCCCAGTCAACCAAGGCACCAGAGCTCGATGATCGCAATGCTGTTACTGCACTTAAATATGACGGTGAGAATTGGACAAATGAGGATGTATCTTCCGGAAAGGGTGTCGACAAGCACACCATGGGCGTGTACATTGCGTATCTTGTCGAGATTGGGTATCTCGAAAGTCCAACGCGGGAAGGTGCTGAGCAATTGCCGAAGATTTCTTTGCCTGCCGGAATTCATGAGGCTCTTGCTGGCGTTGGTGGTCGTGGCGGAAAATAGACGTGAAGTGTATAAGCCTGGCAGTCAACATTTTTTGCTGCACTACTCTGATCTTAAAAAAAACATATTATATACAAATTTGTGATGCTATTTACAGACATTATTCACGCTTTGGCTCTGACTTTGACTTCCTTTGATTCACTGATGTTTCCAAAGCCAAACCCCTTTCTTTTATTAAGCCCCTTGTCACTGGCTTGTCCAAATTCCTTGTCCCATTCACGAATAGCATTGATCGACGACATCTCATCGCTGATAGACGAGCCAGTCATTTTCAGTGCCTTGTCAAAGTGTCTTCGATGTAAAATTCGGCGAATCGCCTCTTCGGGAAAGACAGACGAGCTTTTACGCTCTCTGATCTCCTTGACAGCCTCGATGGCGGCTGCAATGCAGCAATTCTTAATATCTGACCCGGAGAAAAGTGGGGTGTCTTTAGCTAGCTGCTCAAACGTGACCGAATCATCCATTTCTTCGTCTTGCAAATGAATAGCAAAAATATCCCGACGAGTTTTCTCGTCTGGAAGGTCTACTAAAATTCTCCGGGGGAACCTTCGCAGCACCGCATCGTCAAGGTCAAACGGCCGGTTTGTGGCTCCTACCAGCAGGATTCTATCAGATTTGATACCGTCCCATTCCGATAAAAATTGGTTGATGGTTTCTCGTGACTTCACATTCGAAAATCGATCTGTCCGGTTTGCCAACAAGGCGTCAACCTCATCCAAGAAAATCACGCACGGGCTAAGTTTACGGGCCAGAGAAAAAACCGCTTGAACATTCTTTTCGGCTTCACCCATATACTTGTCCAGGATATCAGACGGTTTAATTTCGAGAACTCTGGTGTCGCCTGCCTTAGCCAGGGCCTTGACAAGCAGCGTCTTACCAGTACCAGGGGGGCCATATAGTAACACACCACTGGTGTGATGACTTGCAAGCACACCATAATTGAACTGGTCGGGCATCTGCAGCGACAATGTCACAGTATCATTCAAAGAGTCGATTGTTTCCCGTGGTGCAATCACATTATCAAACGTTACGGATATATCCTCTAAACTTGTCAGAAACATGATCTATCAGTAAATAAAAAAAAGGTCTAATACTTGGCTCCACAAAGCGATTAAGCAAGGTCTGCTCGCGCTTGTTCAAATTGAGTTCCTTGGCATTAATCGCCCCGGATGGGGTCTTTTCAGGCTTTATCATATCTTGATATGGCAATGATTTGGATCCGGTAGCTGACTGAGTGGTCGTTGACGTTGCTACCACGCCAAGAGATGTATCCTGAAAGTCATCCATCGTTGTTGCATTTTCTGACTCGGCATCGAGCTTGATATCAAAAAATTCTGGAGTTTGTTGCCAGAATGCCTGTAGATTTTTCATACTCTGTAGAATTGACGCTGCGGAAGACAGCAGTTGCAAAGTTACTGTTGTCTGTTTATCGCGCGCCATTATACCCTTCAAAATCGTTATAATAGTAAATAGCCTTGTTGGAGGAAGGACTGCTCCGGAAAACAAGATCAATCCGTCGTCATCGTCTTTGGCTTCCATTACCTCCCATTCGGCGGGGAAATCAAGTAAAGACTCAGTATTGAAGTCCACGTTTAGCGACCTTTTGAGATATGTGTCCAGGTATCCAGCATTAACAGTCCGCAGTCGAGCGAGTGATTCTGCTGAGGCGTGACGGTTCAGAGAGGTCTTCGATTGTGGGATTGTCAATTCGAACATTTCTGCTTCGGCAAGATAGTCACTGGCCCTGTTCGAAAGGTTGACCGTCGCTGTCTCAGAATTCTGGGACGACGACTCGCCATGAACAATCGTCAGCTTGGCTGAAGGCATACCAACCTTAGCATATGCTGTGCCAATTACGATAATCGGATGACTGTTCCATCGGCGGACCTCGATTTGACTCTCAAGTTCTTGAAGAAACGCTTCGCCAAGCATTGAATCTATAATTGCATCATGATCTTTGATTTGTATAACAAGTGGTCTATTTCGATCTTTTTGACTCTTGGACTCGACAGCTCGAAGTATCGAAAACACGACTGACAAGAGGTAGTCATGAATAGCATTTGTGTCATTCTCAACGATCGCCTTATCTTGAACATCATCTGCTGAGTCTTCATCCTCCATCATGTCGTCAACTTCGTCATGTTCAGACGATGACGTGCCCGATAGTTGCGGTCGCTTGATTCCGTACACATTTCTGAACCGATAGTCCAATTTATCTGGAATTGCACCCCTGAGTCGTGAAAGATCTTTTGAACGTTCAAGATGGTCTCCGACAAGTTTTTCAAGGTCAAGGTCATCTATTCTTAACAGGTCTGCCCCTAATGACTCTGTTAGTCGCTCGACGATGGCATCTAGATATGCCAAAGACTGCCCGTTTGAGGCGCGGAGCATTATCTTCCATTTGTTGGACCACGGAGTCGATGCAGCATCAATGCTGGGCAGCCATATTCCTGCAAGAGCATGTGCATGGAGAATGTTCCATATCCGTAAATCCAAGCAGTACTTCGACTCTGCCAACAGCCGCTGCTGTCGTGCGTCAGAATCCGTCGAGAGGATGTGGAGAAAATCTTTGACATTAATAAGATCCTTCGCATACGCTAGATCTTCGTGTAGGAATATATTATTTTTTTGAAATCTTTGAACAACTGTTTCGCTCGTGTCAAATATGGTTTCGAAATCAGGACCAGTGTGTTCGAAATCAGAGACGGCACCATCTTCGTCTTCAAGCGCATTGACCTTCTCAGAGCCGGTTTCTGATACTTTTAATTGATCTTTCAAGTCAAATAAAGTTCTGTCTATTTGGTTCGTTGGGTTTAATGTAGAGAAACCTCTTTGTTTGCACCAACCAAATTTGGCAAATACGCCAGCGGTCCGAGTCCCCTTCAACTGACCAGCTCCCATCAATATTGTATATAAGCCACGTATTGACAGACATTTCTGCAACCTTGATCGACTATTCCCCCCATGGCATGCTGTCACGAGTCGACTCATCGTTACTAGGGCCGTAGTTGCGAGAAAATGAAGATTCCGTCCAAATTTGTGTGGACACCGTGTTCGGGTCTCGACGGATAGTCCAGCCACTACCTCGCCCTGTTACGGAGAACTTGAAAGCGAAAACAATATCGATAGCCAACGCCTATGCTGCTATCATTCACTTGGGCATCAGAATACCGTATATCTGAAGTTGTCTCGACTCTGTTCCACTTAAATCTT
Source organism: Myxozyma nipponensis (assembly GCA_030580395.1). NCBI lineage: Eukaryota > Fungi > Ascomycota > Lipomycetes > Lipomycetales > Lipomycetaceae > Myxozyma > Myxozyma nipponensis. The sequence continues at coordinate 49,768 of JAKTSU010000062.1, forward strand.
TGTCAGGTTCACCAATTCTACGAGACTTTCCCCGAGGCCGGCAACAATTGAGCAAGTTCACAGGGTAAATTGCTACTATTGAAATCTACAGAAAGCCGTGCGAAAATTGTAGATGGATCTATTTCATGCATCAATGCATCACCTGAACAAGCGGTTTTGAGTAATAGACAAATTTTCGTAACAGCTGATTGTTTGAATTTATATATATATACATATTGGGTGAACAGTTTTGGATATTCATCACTTCGGCTGGTTTCAACTCCTAATCAACAGGGAAACGCGCGTTTGCTGATCGCAGTCGAAAGCATAGTCAACGATGGCTGATAATGCTGCAGTTGCTTCCCTTCTAGCTGCTTTAAGTATGGATTTTCTTTAATAACTGTATGTAAATATTGCTGACCAAGTCTAGCTCAGAGATCAGGCTCCCAGCAGTCTTCTCAACCGTCAGCCGGGTCGAATCAACAGCCTTACTATGGTCAGCCAGTTCCCGCAGCACAGACAGGCTCAAATGCGCTTGCTGCCGCTGTTGCAGCTCTTCAGCAGCAGCAACAGACTCAGATGAACCCAAATCTATCATCGCTAGATATATCTCAGATCAAGCCAGACCGAAGCGGGATGATTACATTAGAGGATCGAGGTAAGGGAGTTCAGTGCTATTCGAGACAAACTATTGCTAAAGTCCCCGGAAAACTAATTTTTTAGCTCAAAATGACCGATATGAGGACAGAAGCGATGACCGGCATCGTGGACGAGATCGAGATCGAGACCGAGACCGAGAACATGGCAGGAGCGAAAGAAAGAGATCTGTAACGCCACCCCGGCTACGTGACGACCAGCGGTGGTGTCCATGCAGTCCACGCAGAGAAGTGTCGCCAGGAGGAAGTCGCACTGATTCGATTATTGTTCGAGTTGGGTTTATAGGACTATTAATTGGCAGAGGTGGTGAGAATCTAAAGAATATGGAATCTCGCAGTGGAGCTCGGATTCAGTTTATTACGAACGGCAAAGAAGGGCCCGAACGAGCTTGTAACATCTCCGGTCAACCAGAGCAGATCGCAATCGCAAAGCAGATGATTATTACTATGATTGAGAGGTCAGAAGTCGATGATCGAGGGCGGCCGTTGATAAACGGCGGACGATCTTCAGCACCTGTGGCGCCTACACCATCTTTGTCTACCAGCACGCAAGGCGACTCCTCGGTGCAAATTTTTGTGGCGGAACGAACTGTGGGATTCGTTATTGGCCGTGGAGGTGATACGGTCAGAGATATCCAAGAAAGTTCAGGATGCCGTGTTAGTGTGACATCTGAAAGCCAAGCAGTAAATGGCATGAGACCCATCAACCTGACGGGAACACCCGAAGCTATCGCCAGAGCACAAGACCTGATCCAGCAGATTGTTGAATCTGACAGAATTCGTACCCACAATGCGGTGCCTCCTAGTGCAGCCCCGGCTAGCGGTGGCTATCTGTCCTACGGTTAAAAAAGAAAACAACTCAAAGCTTCGAAAAAAAAATATTCGCGACGTTTATTTACACTATACAGTACAGAATACTTTGATAACAAAAGTACACGTAGGCCCATACCAACAGGGCCGTTTTAGTGTCCGAAGTAGACCTTCTTAACAGACACAATCTTCTTACCCCTCGTCAAGGCGATGTCAGACGGGACAATTTGGGTCGTGAGCATCTGAATCGCACACTTTGCAACCTTGACTGGGTTCATGGATCCGGACACTTTAGCCGACAGATCGGTGATTCCTGCCATCTTGCAAACTTCTGCAACCACATGATGACATCGGAGACCGAAACCAGGCGGCCTCGGTCGCATTTCGATCTTGACGCCGCGGAATTTGCCATCAATATCTCCGTAGATTGTGCGATTCTCGAATCGTGGAACGTAAGCAATGGATTTCAAAGCTTTGAACCCTGATTTTGAGAGAGCTCCGCCGTTTGTGATCAATTTTCCATCGGCACCTCCCACCATGCCGTTACCGTTACCGCACACTGAGTAAACATAAAAGCTTCGAATCTTTCCCAGTCTAGTGACACGGGCAACAAAGTGATTAGCCACCGGTCTGGCCATGAAAGAGCGCATGAACTTCACTTTCATCCCTCTCGATCGTGCAGCGTTGTCCCGAATAATTAATGCCTGCGGCTTCATGGCATCCTGTTCCTTCTTTTGTCCTCCTTCATTGTCTGCAGCCAGATCTGTTCGTTCGGGCAAAGGCCAGTACTTGTCGTCGTTGACATCAACAAACTCTCGCAGATTTTTGTCGTAGACTGGGTGGTGCACTGCCATGTCGTCAATGTATTGTACATTGAACATGGACTTTGGCCGACTGCGAGTACTCCATAGTTCAGGAGACACCATGCGCTCAGCAGCAAGCACGGATTTGAGCATTTCCGGAGAATAAAACTCTTTCAGCTTGTTAATGCGTGCAAGGTTATCTGGCTTCTCGACAGCGATATAGCTGTTCTCATCGTACGATAATTCGGCGTCGGCTGCTGCTGCTGCTGCTGCTGGCTTGTCGGTTGCGTACTGCCGAACAGAGCTGTTTCCCATCCGTCTCCCAGCCCATGGCACACACTTTGTTAAACTGTAAGGCAATTGCAATTGCCGCAGGTGTGCCACCGTCCTCCGCAAACTCATGCTTGCTTTGGTGCTGTTTTCCTGTCGGTGCTGGCTCAACTTCTCTCTGCTTTGTGGATGTTCCACGAAAATTTTGGTTCCAACCGAGAGCTGCCCGGGAACGATGTTAATTGATCACGTGAGAAGTGATCACGTGGCAAGTTCGTATGATCGGCGATATAACAGCAACGGATGGGGGCAGATATGTATGACCAACTGTACAGAATTGCGACGAAGGCAAAGGGAAACTTCCTCGACGTTTTTTTTTATAAATAACATTAATTCCGAATGAACACTAATTGTTGATATTGGTTGTCACGGTAGCGCGCTCATTATGGCTCGCCTCGAGTTGGGAGTTTACACCAATAATTTTTTTTTAAGCAGCTTATAATCTCCAGGCCAGTGATTTGACAGAGATTATATATCGAATTGGGTTGAAACCGAGCTGTTTAGGCAGATCAAGAAGTTGGTTTAGCTGTGAGGTGCATGAAGCTAGCGTCCGGTAGGACTACTGTTGTCAAGTCTGCTCAGAAAGCTGCTGCGTATCGGTCGCAACCGTCTGGAGTTAGGCAGTTAGCAAGGTTCAAGAGTACTCAGTTTTCAGTGCACGTGGAAGGCGAGCAAGTCTCGATTGCAAACAGCTCTAGAAGAAGATACAGAATGACAGCTGAGGGCGGCATAGCATTATCGTTGGCGACTGAGGGCGACAAGGTGGCTAAGCGGCCGTCGTCACCGTCTGCTGGTAATGGCACCCAGCCAAAAAAGCAGAGACAGAAGAGCAAGAAAAACAAAAGTGTGTCAATCGATATCATCTCTACGGAAGGCTGTCTGGTGCATGATATAATTGATTTGCGGAGGTTGCGAGGGGAAGACATCAGTGTGCGAAGGTCACCGAATGGCGAGTCGTTTCTGTTTGACCCGGTTGCGAAATGGGAGTTCAGAGAGGTTGAAGCCGATATTGTCAAGTTGAGTTCGATTGGTGATGGTATTGGGATTCACACCAAGAAAGACGGGTCTAGTTTGGTGGTCGTTGTGCCTTTCACGGTGGTAGGCGACCGTGTCAGGGCCAAGATCTACAAAGAGCTGCAGTAAGTTCAACTACGGAGCATCTGCGTCGACGATGATTGGAATGCTAATTGTGCTACAGGCACTTTTCATATGCAGATCTGGTTGAGGTTCTCACGCCTGGACCCGAGCGTGACGACTCGCTGATCAACTGTAAATATTTTGCCAAGTGTGCTGGATGCCAATTTCAAATGCTGCCGTATTCTTCTCAGCTCGAGCATAAACGGCAAGTAATAGAGCGTGCGTATAAGCATTTTGCAAGCCTGCCTGCCGGTACTGTGCCGGAGATAGGCACAACCATGGGGTCGCCTTTGCAGTACGGGTATCGCACTAAGCTCACGCCTCACTTTGACTTCCCTCGTCGAGGTCCGCCTCCGGCGAGCGTACCGATTGGGTTTAACCAGAAAGGTAGATCTATTGTGATTGACATTGAAGAATGTCCCATCGGTACGCCTACGCTAAACAAAACTCTGACTGAAGAGAGGGAGCGTGTGAAGGCGTCGTTATCGTCGTACAAGAGAGGAGCCACATTGCTACTACGAGAAAGTATCAAAAACGAAGATGGTGGACCCGTGAAGACAGCCGTGACCGACGGCAAGGAAATGGTTACTGAGATTGTCAATGGTTTCCGGTTCACGTACCCGGGAAATGAGTTTTTCCAATGCAATAACTCGGTGCTGCCGGTTGTGACGGACTACGTCAAGTCTGAGCTGTCGAGAGCGGTCGGTACCGATGGCGTTCCGCCAAAGTATTTGGTCGATGCCTACTGCGGATCTGGGCTGTTTGGAGTGATCTGTAGCACAAGCGTGGATGCGGTTATCGGTGTCGAGATTGCCGCCAACAGTGTCAAATACGCGTCGGCGAACGCGCAAGTCAATGGTGTCACGAATGCAGAGTTCCTACTCGGTGACGCCGGTACGATTTTTGCCAAGATCACCACACCGGCCGGCGAGACGTCGATTATCTTGGATCCGCCGCGGAAGGGATGCGGAAACAGCTTTATGGACCAGTTGCTTGACTTTGGTCCCCGACGAGTGGTCTACGTGTCCTGTAATGTCCACACCCAGGCTCGTGATCTATCGTACTTTATGAACGACCAACGGTCGGCCACGTATCGAATTGACAGTATCAGAGGGTTTGACTTTTTCCCGCAGACGCACCACGTAGAAAGTGTTGCTGTGCTGACAAGAGACGATTAAAGTAGTGTTTTTGTAGAAAGCGAAATAGCAACATCATGCATCATATTATCTGCCAGTCCGTCTTTAGCTCCTGGCAGTTTCGAGACAAGGTATCTCGTGCTTTAGACAGACGGTACTGGGCAGAAGCGCTCCCGCGTTTTTGCACGCAGTCGCCGCCGCCGCCGCCGCCGCCGCAGGATCCGTGTGTGGGTGACGACGACGCCGACGGCCTTGCTTTATTCGCCTAGATTTGACGAGCGGTTAAGGCGGGCGTGGCACCGCAACTAGAGATCTTTTTTTTCACACCAGTTACGTCTATTCGACTCTGTTTTTGTTAGTCAGGTAAACAGTCTTGCACGAGAGCTCGCTGCAGAGACAACGAGCAATTGCCCAGGTTGCGGACCATGTTGTTGTAGCCAGAGAGGTATTTGCGTCGTCTCGTTTACCGCCCGACTACTATTGGCCAGACAGCTGCATGAAAAGCGTTGATTCGAGGTCCCCGGTATCGAGTGGGTTTATTTCTGTTGTAGTGGTCGCGTGTGCTGTGCTGGACTGGTGTTTGCCGGAGGTGGTCAATGTCGTGGAACCATACGTCGTCGTCACCGTTTGCTGTTGGCTCGACTTCTCCCGGTCGTAATCCGCCGCTGGGCAATTATGGCGACGGTGGTCACGACAGCAATGCCGAGCTCGGCCACGGGTTCGAGTACAGCTCACCAGGTCAATCTATTGGCAGCGCTGGTATGGCCTATGACGATGACACTATCAACGAAGGGTTTGCAGCAACAGCAGGTCAGCAGCAGACTACGAACATGTCATATTTTGCTGAGCCTGTTTATGAAGACGACAGCAACAGCGACATTTTGAATGGCAATGCCTGGGGTGACGGAATGCCGGCAAATTTGGCATCGGTCGATCCATCGTGGGATACTACTGATTCCAAACCGAGTCACGTTGAGTCTGCTGACCAGGTGAATAGCAGCATCAGCATAAAAACCGAGCGCGAACCAGAGCCAGCGTCTCCCAAAACACCAAGGTCACCGTCGTCACCGTCAAGACGGCGCAGTACACCGTCGTCTCTGACCCATATTCGCAAACTGAGCCAACTGAGCGAGACCAATGAGCTCGAAAAGCATTTTTTCCAAAGCAAAGATGGCGAGAGTAGTAATCGTGGAAGTGGTGCGGTCGCTGAGTGGTCACATCAGCAAATGGTTCTGCCGCCGCCGCCAGAGACTTCCACAGACGAAGTCAACACCACAAATGAGTCCGGTGAAGCGACAGTAGCTGATGCATCTGCTGCTGCTGCTGCTGCTGGTGGTGGTGGTGGTGGTGATGACGAGTGGCAGGAAATGCCAGTATTTGCGTCGCATGATATTTACGATGACGAGGATGGGCGGATTATAGCCCACGCTGAGGTTGAGTCTGAAGACGAAGAAACCGAAAACCGACGACGAGGAGGAGCCAGCAAGGGCTACACCAAGGTGGTGCTAGACGAAGAAGCTGCTGACGACGAAGCAGAGATGGAATCCAATACGAAATATCTTTTTGACGAGTCTGACCCCACGGATGCGGCGGCACGAGATCCCATGAACCAAATGAGAACCACCAAAGAACTGCTTACGGAGACGCAACGGATTGCGTACGTTGGATTGTGTAAACTGGCGATGGTCGACATGGCTACAGATTTGGCCCGCAAGCGCGGTACCGTGAACATTGCCAAGAACGTGAGTGCGATTCAAGGATCGATGGCAATGTGGGGGCAAATGATTATCATGCGGCTGTACGCCCACATGGACATCTCTCCGGAAGAACAATTGATGATCGAGCAGCTGTCGTCTCATGGTGTTGAAACCATGGATCTGACGCCGACGCTGATGCAGAACGCGCGAGTCAAGAATCCCATGCGGCTGTCGACCGAAACCGACGACACGAACCTGCCGTCAAGGTCGCCGACCCCGTTACCGGAGTACTCACGACACGAGGCTCCGACAAATGTGCAGGCACCGTCTGCGTATCAGAACGACGAAACGCTTGATATCGATATCCGCTGGACGGTGTTGTGTGACTTATTTCTGGTGCTGGTTGCCGACTCGGTCTACGACGCCCGGTCACGCACTCTGCTGGAGAAGGTCGGGGCGGCGTTGGACGTGTCGTGGCTGGAGATTGCCAAGTTCGAGAAACGGGTGACGGACGCGTTAGACATTGAGGAAGGTACTCAAGAACAGTGGAATGAAGACGAGATCATTGAGAAGCGTCGCAAGAAGCGGCTGAAAAAGCGATACGTGTACATGGGGTTGGCGACGATCGGCGGCGGCCTGGTGCTGGGATTGTCAGCGGGATTGTTGGCTCCGGTGATTGGTGCCGGGCTGGCAGCCGGGTTTTCGACGATCGGGATTGCCGGCACGTCAGGATTCCTTGCCGGCACCGGAGGAGCGGCGATCGTGACCACGACCGGAGTTGCGATTGGCGCCCGGATCGGTAACAAGGGAATGGGCAAGCGCATGGGCCACGTGAAGACGTTTGAGTTCAGGCCGCTGCATAAGAACGAGCGGGTGAATCTGATCGTGACGGTATCCGGGTGGCTGTCCGGCAAGGAGGACGACGTGCGGTTGCCGTTCTCGACGGTGGACCCGATCATGGGCGATATCTATTCGCTGCACTATGAGCCGGACATGCTGCAGTCGATGGGACAAACCATCGGGATTTTGGCGACCGAGGTGCTGACGCAGTCGATCCAGCAGGTGTTGGGCCAGACGGTGCTGATTGCGCTGATGTCTAGTTTGCAGTGGCCGATGGTGCTCAGCAAGCTGGGATATCTGCTCGACAACCCGTGGAACGTGTCACTCGACCGAGCGTGGTCTTCGGGCAAGATCCTCGCCGACACGTTGATGCGACGCAATCTCGGCGTGCGACCGGTCACGCTGGTTGGATTCTCGCTCGGGGCCCGAGTGATTGTGTCGTGTTTGCGAGAGCTAGCCCGGCACCAGGCATCGGGATTGGTGCAGGATGTTTACCTCTTTGGTACGCCGTTAGTGGTCAAACGGGACCAGCTTGTGTTGGCGTCTTCGATGGTCAGCGGCCGATTTGTGAATGGGTATTCCCGCAAGGACTGGATTCTGGGTAAGTCAGAGGGGGAGATGGTTTTTTTTTTTGGTCTATGCTAACGTTTTGCCAGGCTACTTATTTCGGGCTACGAGTGGTGGATTGGGTCGAGTTGCTGGGCTGGCATCGATCGACAATGTATATGGAATCGAGAACATGGACTGCACCCATTTGGTTGATGGTCATTTGGGGTACCGTGAGGCGATGCCACGGCTGCTTCGAATGTGCGGGTGGGAGGTTGTTTCGGACGAATTTAGCGAGATTGAAGATCCAGTAAGTATAGAGATTGAGGGGGGAAACAGAGAGGGATTAGGGATTGGGGATTAACGAGTGTAGGATCCGGATCAGCAGCGAGAACGACAGCGGGAGCTGATTGTTGAGTTTGAAGAAGCCAAGAAACGGATGGAGCGAGAAGGCAAGTTTAAGAAGAAAACCGGGCTTTTCTCGTTTCTGAAACCGAAAAAGAAAGAGTGGTGGGAGATGTACGACGAGAACGACGGATCGTCGTCGTCGGTCGGGGCTGCTGAGAGTAGTAATGCTACGACGACGACGACGACGACGACGACGCGGTACGGTGGCCATCATGAGTCTGACGCGAGGTCGAGCTATTCTAGCGATGCTACTGCTGTCGCCACGTCGTCTTCAAACAGTAGCGGTAAAGTGGACGACGAACAGGACGGAGAGGACGTGGTGTTTGATGTTGATGCCATCCGCCTCGAGATTGCCAAAGCCCGGAGGTGATATGGTGTAATTAACGATTTTATTTTACATAGTCAGTATATTTTGTACATTATCCCCCCGCCGAACTACAACCTATAACGCAGATTAGCACCGCCGCAAGCTAAAACAAAAACATCAACACAAGCAGAGCACGAAATAAATCTTTCTCAGTTTTGTCCCCGTGTATGATCAGACGCACGAACGGTTTAACGGTTCGGCATCACCCGGCACTTCCTATATACTTTAAATCGAATGGGTATCGTTCATCACGATTTATTTTATTCTCGTGCTGTGCCTGCTGGAGAGTGCATATCAACTTACCTTAGTTGTCTGGTGCTCAATCAAATATATATGCAAAGTAGAGAGAAATGTTGCATTGAAAAAAATAGCACCCAGTCGGGGGTGACTTACCCGGCTCTAGAAACACGTGAGGTGACGGACGAGCGCGGCCAATTAGAAATGTGGTGAAGACGAAAATGCGTGAGAGAGTGGACGTCGGATCACTCACTACTCACGACATCATTTCGTACAGGATCAAATTATATATACAAATCGAAATGCGCGCTGGAATCATGTCAATTAGTCGCACGCCCGTTGCTGCTCTGCGTGCGTCGCAGCTCGCGACCATGCGTCGTCAGGTCATTGCCGTCCGGGGATACGCTGTAGGTGGTGGTGATGGATTATCTACGGTTTCCGAGATGTTAATCGGTTAGGCACCGCAAACCAATGCTGCTCCTCCCACTAAGAAGTTGAAGGGGCTTAAGGATATGCCTGCTGAGTTGTACCCTCTGTGTAAGTCGTCGGCGTGGTGTATGTTGAATTCGACGGTCGCTAATCTGTAGTCATTACTCTTGCGCTTGGCGTCATTGGTAGGACCACACCACATGTTTGTTTGTGATATACGCTATTGTGATAGACGCTAACGATTTGAATAGCTGCCGGAACTGCCATCACCAGAAAGGTACGTGCTCTCGTCATCACCGTGGATGCGTGGATTGTTACTAACGTTGATTCTAGTTTGTTCTTGATCCTGCCGTATGTGTATCAATGGTGCCAATTGGCCTGTTGTCGTCATCTATTAACTGTTACTAGGTCAAACTCAACCGATCCAAGAAGCAGGCCAAGCCGGAGTAATTCTGTTGCTATCTAGTTTTAAATGGTTCATTGTGGTTTCATGCCCTCGAAATATTAATATAAATATATAAAATAAATGCATTCTTTTCATATATTCCGGCCTTTCAAGGGGATTAAATAAAGATAAAACTCCTGAATGATGCAATTTGAGACCGGGGTGGCTAGGGGCTATATGCCGTCGACCATGATCTCATCAACTTCGTTTTGACGATTTTTCTCAACCTCATCGTCGTCATTGTCGTCATCGTCGTCGTCGTCGTCGTCGAAGCCATCGCTATTGGTCAACTTGATTTCGTCAACCACTGGCTCTTCATCGTCGTCGTCTTCCATCGACGGAGATGGTACCATTAAGATCCCATTCGCGCTCGCGCTCTCACCCTCGCTCTCGTCGTCATCATCGTGGTCGTCGCTCCGGGTGGTAGGATTGGTGTCGCCAAACGTAGCCCGGCTGGTGTACCACGTCAAACTCGCCGTCAACGAGTTGTCGTTAGTACCGAGGGTGTGGCCGGCGCCGGGGAACCGTGACATGCCGGTTGTCGACGACGACAGGGATGTAGACGACGTTGAAGCCGAGGACGACGACACTGGTGAAAGTCGACTATCATCGGCAACGTCGTCTGGCGGCGGCGGCGGCGGTGGTGGAGGAGGACACGCAAACGGATCAGGGTGGGATGCTAGTATTTTCGATAACCGTTCGCCGCCAATGTTTGAACCCCGACGTCGATAAAACAGCATGTACGCTGCCGACGTCACGCTTTCCTCAGCCGTGGTCTCGCGAACACTCGAATCTATCATTAGCCTTGGTTCTTGGTTCTAGGTTCTAAACGCAATAAAACTTACCATCAAAATAGTACCATTTGTCGTCAACAAAGTTCTTGACATAGGCAGTGTAATGGCCGCCGCCCAAGCTGCCGTAATGATTGTCGACAGCAAACAAATCGTAAATCAGACCGGAAGATGCCTGGACAGGGTCGCCGATGCGGCCGTTGAGATCGAGACCTTCGGTGGGGAAATCAATCTTGATGTCGATCTTGTCCCGGCGGGACGCGGACGAGAACCGTTTGAGATGGACGGTGAAGATGTCCGGCACCTTCCAGATCTCGAACGTCTTGACCGCCTGCTGGTGCTTGGCGCATCGCGGGCAGTACCACAGGTCGTCCTGGCCCAGCACCTCCGGCTTCGAGAACAGGTCGAGGCAGTCGTCCAGGGTGACGGACGAGTCGGCATTGCGGCGCCGCCGTTTGGCTTCTCGGCGCTCGCGGGCAGCGGCAACCTCGACCGGCACCACCGTCTCGATCGCGTCGTCGTCATCGAACAAGGGACGGCCGCGCATCGTGTCCTGGTCGGACTCGGCACCGAAGCAGGCGTCGTAGGCGTCGCTGGTCCAGTCTGCGAACAGGATGTCACCCATGGTCACGTACGGTATCCGACGGTCCGAGTCGTGCCCCCGCCCGCTGTCGTCGTTGCCGTTCGGGGTCATGTAGCTCCACTCCGGCGTCGACACCGGCAGCACAGGAGCGATGGCATCAGTACCGACGTCGGTGTTATCAAAAAGACTTTGCAACACGTCTCCGTTGTCGCTATCGTCGTCGACATCCTCGTCGTCAACGTCGTCATCTTCTTCTTCCGTGTCAGAGCTGGGGGTGATTGCGATCGGCGGTAACTGGAGCAACGACGACGCGGTCACATCGTCGACTTCTGCTGTGTTGATCATCGAGTCGTAGTCCGGCAGCTCATCGGTAGCTTCCTCAGACTCTTGCTCCGGCTCTGTCTCTGTCTCTGGTTCTCGCTCGGGCTCTGGCTCTGGCTCCGGTGACAGCTCCGGCGACGGCTCCGGCTCCGACTCTCGCTCTGGCTCCGGTGACGGGCGTCGTCGTCTAGCTTGAACTGCATCATGCCGTTGCTTAATGTCGACCGGCGTGCCATGTTGAATCCATTGCGTCGGGATGCCCCTATCCCGAGTATGCACCCCGGTGATGGCAAACACTTCAGGACGGGAAGCCGACCCCAGCTGGTTCCCGAACTCGTCCTCGTCATCTCCGTCGTCGTGGTTTCCCCACGCTTGCAGCGCGAGACTGGTAGACATGAATTTGAACCGGGCAACGAGTTTAGCGTATATGAGATTGAAATCACCCGCCTCGTCGGCAGTCAGCGTGATGAGGAACGGGTAGGCGAAAAACGTCGGGCCGGCGCGGTACCGGCTGTCGTGTTCGGACACCGTCCGCGACGCCACCGGCACGATCAACAAGTCGGACGGGTCACGGTCGAGCTCGTACACGACCTCGAGCTCGTCGTTGGCGGTTTTGTCGGCGATCAGCTCATGGTCGTATCGTACCGAGTATATCCGTCTCTGGTACACCGACGCCGCCACCAGCTATCGATCAGTAACAACATCAAAAACTCATGATTCACGACGACTTACCTTGGAGGGACTTGTGTTTGTAGTTTTGGCAATAAACGCTTTGTAGTCCTTGACGGACGCGGTGGCGGGGAGCTCGACGTCGATATACACAGGCATGGCGTGGGCGGGGACAAACAGCACCAGTTTGGACCAATGGCGCTCGACCGGCAGCGGCAGCGTCAGGTCCATGTACGGGTCGAACGTGATGCTGACTTTGCCGCATTCCGGGCACACCAGCGTCGACTTGTACATGCCTGAGAACAGTTCCTGGATGATGGACGTGTTGCGCATGGTGTGCAGTTGCCAGCATGTGTTTGCGAGGTCGACGATGGCAGCCGGGTCCGCCATCTGGCTGTCGTCGAGCTCGGGTTTTTCCGTGTACGGTTTCTGTAAGATTCGGTTTAGGTCCTCGTGCAGGCCGTCGAGCAGGAACGCCAGCAGCTCCTGGGAGTCCTGCTGGCCGTAGCCGGCGAACATTGGCGAGTAATGACCGATCACGGACTTGAACTCCCGCGGACCGTACGACACGGGAGACACCGGCGGCGACGTGCCGGAGCCGTAGACGGCGTGGACAAGGCTGGCGTAGGCAGTGGCGACCTTGCCGTCCATACCGAGCGGATTCGTAGGGTTCAGTTCGGGCTTGAACGCGTTGACCAGGAAGTACCGCGTGAGTTCTTCCACGTGCAGCAGGCACTGCAGGGCCGAGTTCATGTAGCATGTGTTGCCCATGTTGGACAATCCGGTGGTCCCGCGGGTTCGTGCCGGAGTAGGTGATTGATTGTGACCGGTGGTGGGGCCGCCGCCTAGTCGTCGTCGGGTCGGCGGTAGGTACCGGCTCGATGGGGACGACGACGACGAGCTGGTGGAGGTTCTGCGAAATGAGCTGACGGCGGAGATGGTGCTGGTGGTAATCCGGTCTGATGGCCACTCTGAACTGGTCTTGAGCTTGATCTCGACCGCCAGGACCGTCGACGGCGGCAGTTTGAGCGACTCGATGGTGTCGGCGTCAGAGTCCGGCACCTGCCGTTTGCGACTTGTGGTGGTGAAGGTGGCCATGTCGAGCTGCAGCGATCTTGAGAACGGCAGGTCGACGATCCACAGCCTGGCGTCGTGGTCAGACCGAATGTTGAAGATCTCCCGCACGGTGCTGTACAGCGCCGACGTTGGTTTGGTGCGGGACTCGAGCGTGAACACATGCACGCCTCCGTTGTCGTCATCGTTGTCGACTTTGGACGACGTGGCGATCCGGTGGACTTTGAAATGTGGCGGGAACAACTCCAGCTCGTACTTATCGTCGTCATCGGTGGCGGTGACTTTTTTGATTGCGTGACGGGGGAACTCAGCGCTGTCAGGATTGGTGCCGAACCATTTGACCAGCAACCGGTATGCCTGTTCCGAGACGGCAAACATGTCAGATTGGATGGACAGCCCTGGTTTGATGCGCAGCATGGTGGTGTCTTGAATCGGCGTGTTGTCGACCGCCGGCACTGTTTGCACGTCGGGGTCGATGAACGTGGCGAGCCATTGCCGCGACACGATGTAGTAGGTGTGGTGGGGCTTCAGCAGCGACAGGTCGCGGGTGACGGGACTATAAGTGTTGAACGTGTCAATCTGGTCCTGACGAGACGGTAGTTCCACGTCCATTCCCTGGGGTATCAGTTCCTCCTCATCGTCGTCGTCGTCGTCGTCGTCGTCGAGGAGGTTTGCGTCGGTCCAGTCTGACGACGACGAGCCGTCCTCCGGTCGGGTACTGCTGCCGGTCGTAGACGAGACCGTGTCGAGAGAGCAATCATTTGGCACTGCCCCGGAGGTCTGATCGGCGGTGGTGATGTAGCCGCTTGACGAGACAATGAACGGCGACGGCGGCAGAGCCAGCGAGGTTGGGATGGGACGCGAGCCGGCGTCGGATACCGATCGTGCCATGGTAACAGGTGACAACCCGTTGTCTTCGTCGTCGTCGTCGTCGTCGTCATCGTAGGGCCGCTTGTTGTTGCTGGAGACTGTGGACGCCGGGGACCTAGGGCTGTCGGTTACGGAAGGAGTTTGGTTGACGTCGGGCTGGTGGATGATCATGGACGACAATGGAGATGAGATTGAGGATGATGATGACGGAGGAGGAGGAGGAAGAGCGGGCGAGGGGTATTTGACATGATCCATTGAAGGTTGATCCGGACGTTGACGAGCCGGACGGCGGGCGACTGCAGTCGGTCAATTGTCGTGGGAGACGTTGAAAGTCTTTGCGTCAGTACTTGATTGTTGTTGGGCAGAAAAAAGTCGCGGTTTGGAGACCGCTTGGGAGGATCGTGAGGTTGCTGGCGGGCACTAGGGTTTTTTGCGTTCTATTCAGTTCGATGAAGTTCAGAAGTTGGTTGAGTTGGTGGAGTTATAAGTGATCTTCAGGTTTAAGTAACGAACAATGTCTTCAGAAGCATTTACCAAGGCTGTAGGTTGCTCTGGTTTGTGAGATGGGGATGGATGGCTAAGATCTAGGCGGACGCAGTGCAGCAACTCAAGGTGAAGCCCACCGACGACGAGCTTTTGCAGGTTAGTACGTCGCGACAGATCCGAGATGGATGATGCTGATGATAGTTGTATGGATTGTATAAGCAGGCTACGGTTGGCGACAACACTACGCCCAAGCCTGGCGTGTTTGATCTCAAGGTGGGTTCATCATTACGACGGTGGGGGATGACGGGGACGACTCGCTGACGTGGCAGGGCAAGTACAAGTGGAACTCATGGGACAAGCTCAAGGGCAAGTCTCAGTCGGATGCCGAGACCGAGTGAGTGTGATGTTTTTTGTTGTGTTGTTGTTGTTGTTGTTGTTGTTGTTGTTGTTGTGATGAGCTAATGAGAGGTACATTGCGTTTGTTGAGAGTCTTCTTGCCAAGTATGAGTAGTGGGAAGCGATAGTTAGTTTTATGTTATCGTATAGTTTTAAATATATGTCAAGTCATGCTATTTTGCTAGTATTATGAGATTATATTAGTCAGTAAATAGATATACATGAATCGATAGATATATATAACAAAAAATGCGTCAACTCCAAAGCGTCAACTCCGTGCGCCGGCCCCGATTTACCAACCTTGAAGCAGAATCTCCGCATGCGCCGTGAACGAAGACTGATGATCTTCGATTTCCTGAACAGTATGAACATCATTATTATGAACATCATTATTAATTGTCGTCGCCGCTGGCACGTCGGTGATGGTGTGAAGTGAGTTACGGTGACGGGCCGGCATGGTCGGCGGCGGCGGATCGGAAAAGTCGTGGTGGTGGTCGAGGAAGGATTCCCATGGATCGGTAGCCGGCATTATATTTGACGTTGAAAACGGGTGTGACATCGGCGGTGTGGTTGAGGATCTGTGAGGGGTGTTGTCGAAGAATGAGAACCCGATTAGGGATGATAGGCTTGGGTCTTGAGGTATTTCGACAATTGCTGCCCGAGTCGTGGTGGTGGCAGTAGCTGTGGCGGCGGCGGTGGTGGATTGGTTGTAGGTTGGTGAGGAAGTTGTCGATGGTGGTGAGGATGTAGGTGATGATGAGGACGATGACGAGAGCTGGCGGGTGGCGGCGGCGGCGGTGGTGGTGGTGGTGGTGGTGGTGGTGGTTGAGGTTGAGGTTGTTGACGACGACATTGTTGGTGGCGTAGTTGTAGTCGTAGTCGTGGCAGAGTCAGTCGGTCGAGACGATGAAGACGACGAGACTGAGGACCGCGACCCCCGGTGAGGTTTGTTTTGGCACTTGTCGTAGTGGCGCTTGAGGATATCCGAGCGGGAGAACGAGTCGGCGCAGAGTGGACACTGGTACGGCCTGTCGCCGGTGTGTTTGAGCATGTGTCGTTTGAGGTGTTTTGCGTGGAGATAGGTCCTTGTGCATTCCTGACATGGATACTTGCCGTCAGCGTTCTTGGTCACGGCTGCGACTGCAGCCGCGATCGAGGTGATTGACGTCGTGGACGAGGATGAAGTTGGAAGCGATGGCCGGCGACGACGACGACCACGGTTGGCAATTACGCTCGATACTGACCCTCCTCGTCTCTTCTCGGTCGGTGCAGACATGGCTGCAGGTGTAGCCGTAGGTGTAACCGTAGCAGATGGATGATGGCATGGAAAGTCGAACGAGGGCATCGAGCTAGACAGCACCGAAGCGTCCGCCGTCGTCGCCGCCGCCGCCGCCGGCGGCGACGACGACGACGACGGCGCCACCATGAGTCGGAACAAATCCGAACTGTCGACAGAGGCAGACCGTGCGAAGAACGACTTTGACTCGTGACCGCCGTCGCCTCCGTCAAAACTGATGCCGGTGATATCGTTGGGCGGGATTGAGATCAGCGGCGGCGGCGGCGCCATCATCATGGTATGGATATTGTTGTCGTCGAGATCGAAAAACGACGAGTGGTAGTGTGCCACCGGTGAGTGGAACAGCATGTCGGCATGAAACTCTGCCACTTCATTTATCTGTTGTTGTTGTTGTGGTTGAAGTGGTTGATGTGGTGGCGGACCGTTAGCGTGACGAGGATCGCTGGACGACGACGATGACTGGAGCGAGAAAGCAGCCATTCAAACAAAAAAAGGCCGAGCGAACAAGAAGCACGTAGGCTAATTACACTAAACACGAAGCTGACCACACTCAAAACCACGCAGCTGACGACACCGAAGTAGAAGAAAAGATTGCAAACTGCAAAACCTCTCGTGATTGCAGTTTCGCTTGCTCGCCAACCAAGCAAGTCCAAAAAAAAAAAATGGCCCAATGCCCGCGGCGGCGGCGGCGGCGGCGAACCCGACCAAACCCGAGCCTGTCTGCGTTTTACCGTCGCCGGCAAAAACAAAGTTGGGCGTGGCCTTGGGCGTGGCCTTGTCCACGACTTTCTCGCCCCAGCAGTTTATCAGAAGCCCAGTGCGGTGGCGGGCCAGGCCAAAAAAACCAAAAACAAAAAACAAAAAAAACAAAAAAACAAAAACTGGCACGGGCCACTGACGCCGCCTGCGCGACGATTACTGTGTGTGCATTGACAGTTTTGATGGCAAGCGATGATGACTTGAGTTGTTGACAGCAGTCATGCGATAACGTATCGCTTTGCTGATATAGCACTATAGATAAGCAGCCCGACGTCGCACAACATTTCTCTCTCTCTCTCGCTCGCTCGCTCGCCCTCGCTTTTCTCCCCTCCCTCGTTTTGTGGTTCGCCCGTCGCCGCCGTTGGCCGACCCGACTCAACCCGACCTGACCTGACTTGACTCAGCCAAAACCTGACCCGGCACTGATCGGTGGCGACCACCCCCGGCCGCGTTTAATGCGGCGGGGGGTGGTCACCGGGGGTTTTTTTAGCCTGACCCTAAAAACTGGCGGCCAGAAATTTTACTGAGTGGGACCCTCACCCGACCCTATAGCTAGCGTAGCTAGCTTAGAACACAACTGTCAGAACAGAAGTACATCTGCCAGATGACAGCACAACTGTCAGATAACTGCCAGATAACTATACATCTGCCAGTACATCTGCCAGTACATCTGTCAGAACTACCAAGGACCTGCTGGCTCTAATCATTCTAGTTGGCAGGGATTGTTAGCATATTCAGTATCGTTAATAGTCAGTATAGTCAGTATATTCAGTATCGTTAATAGTCAGTATAGTCTGTATAGTCTGTATAGTCTGTATAGTCTGTATGTCAGTATAGTCAGTATAGTCAGTGTAGTATATAGTCAGTATGTCAGTGGAAAACGGCTCAATGGCTAATGTCTCGCTCGTCGGGCGTAATCTGCAACGGGATCCTCATTTGTGCCCGCCGTTATGCCCGCCGTTACGCTTCTGGCTCAACCGGCGACTGACCGGGTGAGGAGGGAGTGAATGAGAAGTGAGGACTGCATGAATGCCAAGCACAAGCCGTGGCCCCGGTCCATCAGACGGTGAATTCCGTCTACAAGTTTTTATGCACCCCAGCAGTTGGAACAACTCAACAATTTGTGATGCCCGTTGAAGGCCCAAAGCCTACGCGGCAAGGCATTAGCCCGGAGACAACAACAACTTGGACTATTCCAACCATGGCTGACAGCAGCTAAAGTGTGGATTAATCTGGTGACCCGGTTAAAAACTAGTGGCGGGAAACATGCCTCAATGCTGCTGCTCTGCTCGCCTATTCTCGCATATACGCCTACGCTCAACCGTTTGCTCCTATACCGAACCATGCTTATTGTCTGCAGTCTACGTACTGCCTACTAGTACTTACGGTCTATTTAAAGTCTACTTAGTGCTTGCTATCTACGCACCGTCTAGTAGTACTTGGACCCTACTTTTAGTCTCCCATCTCAAATTCGGTCCAGCATGACCTTGACTGCATCCTACTTAAATCTGTGTTCTACATAGACCTTAAATATGAGGATATTATTATTCTCCATTACGCTCTGCTCGCACGCTTACCCGCTCGGTTGCCGCGGGGGGGGAGTCCCACGATGCAGTGCGCACCACCGCGTGAGATCCATCCCACACAACCGGCGAAATCGATTTCTGAATCATGGACACTTTTTACTGGATAATCGGTTCATGATGTTTATCTTCTTGGTTTTAAAAAACCCCCGTTCCTGGGTCTGGTTGAGTAAAGCTCGAAACCAGCAGAGTAGCAAACCAGATCGCTGACTGGTGACTGAGTCTGAGATTAACTTCGATGATTAATAAATAATTATACGAATTTATACAATAAACATAAGAATATTATGTAAAGAAAAACGTGATATTCTATTACATGGAATATACGATAGTTATTTAATGTATATTTCTATGGCAATAAGTTTTCTATTTTGGTTGACTAGTATTGTAGAAGTACTTGTAATTTTTATAGGTATATTATTAGGTGTTGCTTAATTAACTGTAGCTGAAAAGAAAAACCATGGGTTATAATGATTGACAATCACCGGTTCAGCAAGCTGATTTTAAGTCATGCGATTTAAGCAAACTGATTTACGTCGTGCCGAGTGAGCGTGCTGGATAAACATGCTAATTGAAGCCGAATAAGCGTGCTGGATAAGCATGCTAATTGAAGTCATATTCAAGCCGAATAAGCATGCTAATTGAAGGGTGGTAATTGCAGCATGCAGAATACGCGTGCTGGGTAAACATGCTAATTGGAGCCGCATACTAATTGAAGCCTGGTGGACAAACATGCCAACTGAAAGCCTTGCTCAATCATCCCGAAGCATGCTGAAGCTGGTTCAATTAACCAAGCATGCTGAAGCTGATTCAGTTAACCAAGCATGCTGAAGCTGATTCAATTAACCAAGACCGTGTCTTTTCACGTGACGTAAAAACCCTGAGGTTCGGTTTAGTTTGTTTGATTCAGCTGTTGGGTTTTGATTGCATTGGATTGCATTGGATTTGACGGTCTGATTTGATCGAACTGCCATTTCATTTTAAAACCAATAGACAAAAAACAACTTCAATCTATACTTTAAATTGCCCCCGTTGCGCTGTCTTGATCCCCTCGCATCTTCAGTCTTCGCGACCCTGACGACCGAAGACTTCCCAAACTGAACTTGATCCAAGTCATCCCAACTCGCTATACTCTGACCGTACTGGACTGAATCCAACCCAACATGACCGAGCCAAAGCCGACGATATTCATAAGTAAGTCATTAAATGATTAAGTGATTAAGTCATTCCTTCTTGCTAACTGCTGTTAGGCGGCCTGGGTCCAGTGGTTAACGACTCGGTGGTTCGAGATGCGTTCATTCCATTCGGTGACATTGTCGACATATCCATGCCCAGAGACTCCACTACAAGTACGTTTTTAACCCCGTCCCGCGGCGCGCGCGCTTTTGTCATCTTACTAATGATAGAACGGCATAAAGGATTTGCGTTGGTAGAATACGAGTCCGTGGACGACGCTGCCGCCGCTATCGACAACATGCACCACTCGATCCTGTTCGGCCTGCCGTTACGAGTGTCGTACTCGAACCGGGACCTCAGCTCCAACAGTTTCGATATCACGTCGTCCAAGACCGCGGTGTGGGAGCAAGATGGCTGGATTCAGAAACACCAGCTTAACCCCCAGGATGTAACCATGACAAATAATGACAGTAATGAAAAGTAATGATTATCGTAAACGATTTAGTAATTAAAGTATATACACTGCCTAAAATCCCTCAGGATTAACCCGAATCGTCCGCTTGGTCCATTTTGGCACCCCTTACACATTACTACCGTCTTCAATAACACACCATGGGGGCGGGGGTACTCACGATGCAGTCCAATCCGGTACTTGTGAGCCTTGCGGTTGAACATGGTGTACTTGTCCTTGGCGACCATCGTGCTCTCGTTCGGAACCTCGGCCTTGAGCCGGTCCAGCAGTTGGATATTCATGTTCTTCTCCTCCAGTCCCTTGCCGACGGTGTCAATCACGTCGTCGACCGCCCGCAGTCGTTTCCGCTGGCGCATCTTCTGCGGTGCCGACATTCTCCACGGTGTTTTCCTGTCCGTCAGCAACCATCAACAACAACGTAAAACGACTTTCCACTCACCATAAATACCCGCCTAATCGGACAGCTGTAGGTTTAAACGCACCAAACATCCTGCCTCTGCTGCTGCTGGTCTCCGTCTTCTGTACCTCACGCATTATCGAATTCGCGGTTTAAAAGATTTCCATCCCCCGAGTTCACCGCAATCGTCGGACCTCCGCCGCACTGAAGAAATAACCGCCGCCGACAAACTACGAGTCCACCAGTTTATGACGACTATGAATACAAGACGGCATGCCGTCTTCAATGAAACTGCTGAGAACTGGCAGGACACAGTGCTGCTCTAGATTCAGTTCGCTCACCACGTTCGTCGGTGCTGTTGCCGGCATCTCGGTTCTTCCGCACTGCGCTCACGGTAGCCGAACCATCTCGACCATTAGCAAATTATCATCACCACCACCACCACCACCACCACCACCACCACAGTTGCAGACATACCCTCACAGAAAAGTAAAAATACGGAGTCGTGTACCCTCACTAAATCTGGATATCCGCAGCACTAGTGAACTGACACCGGTGCTCGAGGCGTGTTTGAATTCGGGCGATTTACACGGGTTCCTGTCGACGCTGCAAACCGTCGGTCGACTGATATCCAATAGCAACAACCAGTCGGTGGAGATTGCTCCTGAAACCATACGGCTACTGGCCCGAGCAATTTGCCGGTCCCGTCCTGGTGACGACGTTGCCGCTGTGCAGAAATGGCTGGCATGGCTACCTGATCCCAAGCACCACCACCTCACCGACACGTTCTGGGCGTCGTTGATCACCGACAACCACGGTTTGCCGCGATCCACACTCGACCAGGTCATGACTGCCTGCGACTGCGTGGCATGTGCCGGCTTCTATCAGCACCTGGCACTGTCGATGCGGTCGTTCAAGCACGTGCAGGCAGCCGTGCGGGCGTGCGTCGCTGCCGGCCACGTTCCGTCGCTGGCGACCCAGGCGGCCCTGGTCGAGGCGGCCTACCGTCAGCTCGATCAAGATCTCGCCAACAGCGTGTTTGACACCATCATTGCTACTGCCCGGGCGGGCAGTAGCGACGACCAGTCGTTGATCGTGGCCGCCAAGATGCGCGGCTTGGCGGCGTCCGGCAACTACAGAGCCGTGTACAACATTCACTCCAGCCTGGTGCAGCGACCCGATGCCGTCGCAACCACGAGCCACCACACCTGGAACGCACTTCTGATGGCAGCCGAGCGCGACCACCACTCGGCGCTGATCTACTCGGTGATTACCGACATGGTTGCTCATGGCTACCCGATCGAGCCCGGCGCCATCGACGGCCTGGTGCACCGGTACCTGCCGCCGAACTGGCGGTTCACCACCCCGCGCCCGTCGTCGTTCCGGGCAGTGTTTAACCAGTGGGACTGGATCCCGCGCCGGCAGCGATCGATCAGGGTCAAGCCGGCTCGGTACCTGATCCAGGTGCTGTCGTGGCTCATGACCCGCGGCGTGCCGGTCCGCCCTGAGCTATGGTCAGTCGTGCTCAACCACCTGGTATCGTACGCCAGTCCCACCGAGATCGTGTACGTGACCACCTGGCTGCGGCAGCACCACCACCACCACTCTACTGCGGCCGCCACCGCCGCCATCTTCACCCCACGCCTGGTGTTCAAGACGGTGGCTCGGGCGATCGACAGCCTGCCGGCGTCGCCGTGGCGCGGCGTGATGGTCGTCAACGAGTGGCGGGCTCTATCGATCGCCATCCCGGTGTCGGACCGGGTGCTGCTCCGGTTCGCTCGCGACAGGTTACTGACTCGAGACCGAGCTCGGAACGTAGCCGCCGACGACACCGACGTCCGGTTCGGCATCTTGACAGACGTCGTCCGTAATCGCACCACCTTACGCCACGAGACCCGGTATTCCAACCGCGAGCGACGACGAAATCCTCAACTTATCAACCGTCTCCACATGTTTTACCAACTCCCGTCGCCGTCGTCGCCGTCATCCGAGTTGGTTCCCGATCATGTGTTGGCTTCAGGCATCTTTGGCGACGAACCTGCTACGAATCTTTCCAAACAACAGCTCATCGAGCTCCTCAATCCAAACACTAACTAATACGGTAGCTAGAAGCTACGAATGACATGATAATAATCCGCATTAATTTATTAGTATTACCGTAGCGATCCGATATGGGTTTCCCACATCATCCGGTCAGAAAAGCTCAGCCGGCTGGGATCTTCAAAACTTCGCAACTTGTCCAACTTGCCGTTGCCGTTATTACCTCCGCTTCCACCGTCGCCGCCGCCGTCGTCGTCGACAAAATCGATCGGCACCGGATCCTGTCCCATGCCACCGTCGTTAAGTGACGACGCCGACGCTTGGAATGAAAATGCCGACGGTGTTCCAATCTGGATCGGCACGCTAGACCCGTACACTGACTCTTCGTCCACTCTGCCGTCATCTTCGTCGACATCGTCGTCGTCCTGGTGCATTTCGTCGTCTCGTTCTCCGTCTCCTTTGGCAGACAGTTTGGCAGCACGATGGATCGAAACCGTGTTACCGATCCAGCTTGAAGTCACTTTGGGTTGACTGTACAGATCCGTAAACGACGAGTAGCGCTGGATCCCGGCAGGTGGCTGCTGGTGTGGCTTCTGAGGCGGCGCCGATGGCAGCGCCGATGGTAGCGGCGATGGTGTAGCCGTTAGCTGGGTCGGGGGAGCAAACGATGTGAACGTAGGCTTGGCTTGTTCTGGTGACGACGAGTAGAGCATTTCGTCGAGAGCGAATACATCGTCTTGATCAAGATCTTGCATTGACGCCGCTTCATCGGTTTGCTGTTCAATATGGTTTGATTGGGCATGTAATTGTTGTCCCGGCGCTTGTATCTGTGCTGCCGCTGCTGGTGCTGTTGCTGGTGCTGTTGCTGGTGCTGTTGCTGGGGCTGGTGCTGTTGCTGTTGCCGTTGCTTGTGCTGGTAACAGTTGCGCCGCCGCTGATGAGTCTTTGACACTCATTTTCAATAATCTGCTGGGCAGCAACTGATAGTCGCCATCTGACGTGCCGCTGTCGACGGCGACCGCCACAGCGGGGATGTCTTCGGTCTGATTCGACATCGTCAGCACCTCGTTCGTGGCGGCAAACTTGACACGCTTTTTTATTCCGTTTCGAGTCCGTTTGCTCGGGGATGCCGTTGACGACGAGGTCGGCTTTTTCAGTGCTGACTTCAGCTTCCGGTGGACTTTAGAGCCACCACCGCCGCCGCCGCCGCCGCCGCCAAACCCACCGCTGTTCAAATCATCTTGCTGCTGTTGCTGTCTGAGCAGCAACTGCTTCTGATGGCGATGAAACTGACGAACCAAATCGTTTTGGAAGAACTCGAGTTCACGCAGCTTGACGTCCCTGAACTCAGCTATCTCCCGATACACCTTGTCTCGTCGCTGATCTGCCTTGCGCTGGTACGATTCCGGCAGCATTTGCAGTTCCGCCAGGTTCTCTCTGCTGGTGGATAACACGTCACTTACTGACGACGCGGTTGATGATAGTACGCTCGTGCTTGGTGATAACGCCTGCTGTTGCTGCTGTTGCAACACGTTGCCAGCTAGAAACGAGGCGTCGGTAGCCGGCGTTAGCCCGTGCAGCAGCGATATATCTGACGCTTTTTTTTTAATCCGTTAGCAACCGTCTTGACCACCTTTGTTCACTAAACTCACCCATTACTGCACTCCGACTCGGCTTTGGACAATATCACTGCCGTTTAAACCGTGACTCGACCTCCTCGACCTCGACCTCGACCCCTTCCGCGTCTGCTTCCACTCTGACTGGGGCCCCCCGCTGAACCGTGAAATCTTGACAGCAGCTCACTTCGTCAGACACTGTATAGCTGCTGTCCTTCAACTTTGTTGTACCTCAGCTCTACTGTCTTCGTCGTCGTCGTCGTCGTCGTTGGCTGCCAGACTGAAATCCCCGGAGACGCTCGTTTAGCCCGTCCAGGGCTCTCTCTCTCTCTCTCTCTCTGTCTCTAATTTATTTTCGACTGCTGTCAATTTGCCGTTTGCGTTGTCTGGGCGGGCGGATTAGTCACGTGCAGAAAACGGCAAGCAAATTTTTAGAAATCTAAGGTGTTTGTGCTCGATGATAGAAAGCGAGTAGGTCTTAATCGCGATTAGATGAGCTGGACATGACGATGATGATGATGATTCGACTGTAGAAGCATGCGGCAACTGACAAACGAGGCTAAAGTGTTTTATGTCGGCGTGTATGAAACGGTGCAGAAAATACCCGCTGGGTACGTGACCACGTACGGCCATGTTGCCAAGATGATCGGTGCTCCCGACAACGCACGCCAGGTCGGGGCTGCGTTAAAGTACCTTGGACCCGGCGATGACGACGACGACGACGACGACGACGACGACGACGACGACGACGACGACGACGAGTGTGACAGCGAGGAGAACGTGTTGAGGAAAGAATTTGACAGCGGCAATGTGCCGTGGTGGCGCGTGATATCTTCGAACGGACAGATTGCGGTGCGGGCGAGCGGAGCCATGGACAGACAAGCTGAGCGGTTGATGGCGGAGGGGGTTCAGGTTGAGTCGAACCAGATCCGGCGGCCGCGGATGGTCAACTTGCGTCAGTACGGATGGTTCCCGGCTGTTGATGATGATGACAGTGACTAGATGATGACCAGGGGCTAGAACGAGGCTTGCGGCACGTCGTATCGATGGTATTCGAGATTGGCATATGCTGGATCATATGCCACCCGAGTATATCCGTCCTTGCGGTTACTTCTGCTGCTATTGCTGCTGGTAGAAAGCGTTCTAACGATTGGCTCACTGCGTCTTTCGTACTTTGGTTTGACCGGTCGGTGTGCATACTCGGCGGTTTCGTTGTAACCGTCGTCATCGTCTCGGTCAAGGTACGAGAACGAGAACGAGAACGTCGACGCGTCGTCGTCGTCGTCGTCGTCGTGCTGTTGACGAGTGCTTGGTGATGATCCCACGTATGCATGTTCAGGTATTTCCGGCAGCAACGACGGCAACGGTGGCAACGACTTATCCACCGTAACATGTCTGGCAACAACCGGTACCAAGTCATCATCCGTGGCCGTGGATGACAATGAGTGCCAGAATGGCAGTCGCCGGTCCCCAACCACGCTTTCTAACCTCTGCCTGGCATCCAGCGTCTGCTGCTCCCATCCTGGGTCGTTGCCGGTGATGCATCTGGTTTTCAACATGAAATGGGCTGCTGCCAGCATCAGCACTGCCAGGCAGCCAAACAGGATCAGCACTGCTGCTGTTGCTACACTTGTCATTCCTGTAGCTGATACCGAAACAACAAGACAAACGTAAATAAACTACTAGACTAATAACCTAAGCGAACAATCAATACTCTTTGTTATTCTTTATTCTTTACTACGTTGCCATGTGGGGGGGGGGGGGGGGGGGGGGGGGGGGGGGGGGGGGGGGGGGGGGGGGGGG
>JAKTSU010000063.1:0-75217 GCA_030580395.1 Myxozyma nipponensis
GGTTACCGGCAGCCTTAACAACTTCACCGAATGAGCGAGCAATTATGACTACCCAGGAATCATTTCTAAAAGCCACACGAATCAGCTTATACATTTGGTATACAAGAATTACAACCAAAAGTATAGATTTGAATTCCCTGAGGTGGGTTCTGTTTCGAAATTGCTGGGCTTGCGGGTAGTCGCTCGCGCTAATCAGGCCGTTTTCTGAGCTCGACTGACAAGTCGGCAGCGACAAAAACTGAGGGGGTTCCTTATACGCACAGGTTGCCATAGATTTGACATAGCTATTAGCATCATGTCCATATCCGTTGATTCTGGCAACCTGCACGAAGGTTTGACGGGGCGGGATCTCAGCGTTGACGAAAGTGTCATTGGCAGCGGGTGGCACCGTATCAACAACGCCCGCAGCCAAAGCCTCGACACTTTCAGATTCAACTTTAACCTCTGAAGTCCCATAAATACGGAGCACTCGCTTATTGAGTCGAGCAAACAAAGCGAGGATCCGTAGGATTGTGAACCTTACGAAGCCAGGTTCGTCAGACAACCACCAGTTGGCGGTGGAGTTGACGGCACGCCCGACCCCCGCGTAAACGGGAGTCAAAACAGCAGGCAAACCTGCAGGCTTGCCTGCAGGAAAGAGAACTACAAAAAACTGAGTAACTAAGGCAAGAACAGGCATTTTGTACTAGCTTAGTCGGGTGAGGAGATGAAGTAGTAGGACTGAGAGCTCATTCAAGAGCCGGCCCGTTTCTTATCCCAATTTTTTTGAGCCGCGCACATTCTCGCTTCGGTCCGAACTGCAATCGCGTAAGATATTTACATAATATCTTACTTAATACCCATCTAATTGTTATATCTAAGAGCTCTACCACTATGATGTCATGCTAATGACACTATATTAGGCACTGAACTCTACCCGTTTAAATACAGTTATGTTTTTCTGACGTCTACAGCAGTTTTACATCAAAAGCATGGCCAGATGTCGTCGCTACGCAGCCACGCTACGAGCCCCGCGATGCCATACAACCCTCTTCGTTCTACTTTAATTTCTTATCTTGATCGATCTACCCCCCAGGACCCGTCTGTATGGACCAATACGTACCCCTATCCAATACTTGGGAATGCAAAAGGCTCTGTTGACCTGACCGGAGTTGCTGACCTCGGCAAGATGTTGTGAATTTTGCTGGTGCGCAAAAAAAAGATACTACTCTCCTCAGCCTCGTCAAATGCACCACCTACACGTTCATCACCGCTGGGCGGGTGATATGACGCCGCGACCCATTTGAACAAGAATGTGACACTGTAAACCGGACTTGGGAAGGTGACGGGCGAGCCCCGAAATAAAATATAAAAAAAATAATGTTGACATTAGTGAGATTCGAACTCACGCCTCTTTCGAGATTCGAACACACAGGTTTACTGTGTAAGCCACGTGACTTGAGTCGAACTCCTTAGACCGCTCGGACATAATGCCTCTTCTTCGTATGACATTTTTGAGCGATGGCTCATCATATTTCCCAAACAAACTTGTGCTTGTATGCTATAGTTTGGAGATTTTAGTTGTATATATATATATCATGCGATCGCGATGGTTCGCGCTATACGGTCTAATTCAGAGGTCTAGATTATACCATCACAGACCACTGTGGAGGACGCTGTGCAACTCGGGAACCTTTTAGAGGAGATTGGTGTGTGTGGAGGGAATCGAGTTCCTGGCTACGCGTCTCTCCCACCACCTCTGGACACAACCACATCGAAGAGAATCAGTTATAGTGAGATCCGCACAGTCTAGCATCTTGAGAAGCGGGTTCCACGGCTTGTTGTAGCGCAATAGCATATCAAAAAGAGAAAGACGGTTGGGCGTGAAAGTGCGCTGCTCATTTTGCTGCGTCGCTCACCTTTAAACGTTACAAAGAACGCGCATCTCGATCATAGGATTGAGCTTGAGAGTCCAGGTGGCACGCGTCAAGTAGATCTGGGCACCTCTAAAATCCTCAATTCTCTATTCTTGATTTCAACAGATTTCGGCGGAATGCATCTGCAATCCCCAGGAAACAACTAATACTGCAGTTCTGCACGCTGGAGCCTAAACTTGTAAGCGCGCAAATCCCAAGTTGCAGGGAATCCGCGCCGCAGCTTCGGCTACAGTGGCGTCCCAACGCGTCTACGCCGCGACAGGCAGTTGCGATCACAGCACTCGGGCCTTGGTTGTACGATTCCTTTAGCAATTGCATCTTGCTGCGTGACGACAGCTTTCCTTTGGTTGCTGATCCCTGCTGCTATCCAACCATGGTCAAGTCGACGTGCCCGGAAGACCTCTGGAAAAGCTCTCCAGTGTTTATTGGATCAACTAAATTTGATAGTGATAAGGATAAGAATATCCTGGTTACGGGAGGAGCTGGCTTTATGTGAGTAACTGCTTGAATTGAGTCCTGCTTTCCTAACCGTCAGTGCATCCTGGATTGTGCGACACCTGACGTTGCAGTACCCACGGTATAATGTGATCTGCTTCGACAAGCTCGACTATTGCGCGTCAATGCACAACATCGACTGCCTATTCAAATACAAGAATTTCAAATTTGTCCAAGGAGATATAACCAACCCTTCTGAAGTGACAAGCGTGCTGCATGATCACAACATAGACACAGTTCTTCATCTTGCGGCCCTGAGCCACGTGGACTTGTCGTTTGGGGGCAATTCGTTCGAATTCACGTCTGTCAATGTCTACGGCTCTCACGTTTTGCTGGAATGCGCAAAAAACCAAGGCGTCAAGTTGTTCTTACACATGTCGACCGATGAAGTGTATGGAGAAGTACATGATGCCGATCTACTGGAATCGGCGATACTGGCACCCACAAACCCGTATGCGGCTACAAAGGCGGCATCAGACATGCTTGCTAATGCCTACTACAAGAGTTATAACTTACCAGTGATAATCGTTCGCTGTAATAATGTGTACGGTGCTCATCAATTCCCAGAAAAAATCATTCCAAAGTTTATGTGTCTGTTGCAGGAGAACCGCAAATGTCTTGTTCATGGCGATGGTTCTAATTCAAGACGATACATTTATGCTGGTGATGCCGTCGATGCGCTCGACACGGTGTTGCATAAGGGGCAGATCGGGCAAATCTACAACATCGGTACGACCGATGAGATCTCCAATCTTGATCTATGCAAACTATTACTCAAGTGCTTGGGATTTTCCGAGACCGACTACGAGTCACATATTGAGCACACATCTGATCGACCGTTTAATGACAAGCGATACGCAATAGATGCAACCCGTCTTAAAGACCTGGGCTGGTCACAAAAAATGCCCTTCAAAAAAGGATTAAAGATCACATTAGAGTGGTACCAAGAATTTGGCTTGACCTGGTGGGGTGATATTTCCCAAATACTGACTGCATTTCCTGACGGAACAAACTACAATAGTTATATACAATCACGCAATGGCAGCCCATCATTGCAATGATCTGATTGACATCATCTTCCCCTTCTTAAACCAATCTGCCACAAGAAACGCCGCGTCGAGAGCTGTACGTTAGCAGGTGATCTACACATGGTGCCTTCGCATGATGCATTTTGACTCACATTGAGACTCGCTTAGCCTTGGATCGCACACTGTATCGTAGCGGATGACAAGGTCTTCGTGAGTAAGTTGTTCGGATCCTCCGATGCATTCGGTGACGGCATCCCCGGTCAGTTCCAAGTGAATTCCATTGAGCAGCGAACAATTGTCCTTGTGGACCTGTAGGGCAGTGGCCAATTCCGACATTATATCCTCAAAATCACGAGTCTTGAGCCCAGACATGAGTGATGTCTTGGTGTTACCATGGCAGGGGTCAGATATCCTAGATATTAGCCACGTGCAAATAAACTATGCTAGGGAAAACGCACCAAACAACTTTATGCCGAGTTCCTTGTACGGCTTTAATATGCGGTGGTAGTAAATCTTTGATCTTTTCGGCACCGTATCTCGAAATCAGAGTGACTTTGCCTGGCTTGAAATCCGGGTCAAGGATATCCAGAGCTCTAACAAGTTCATCAGCAGTCATACTCGGTCCCACCTTCAGTCCAATAGGATTCATAATTCCTCTGAAGTACTCCACGTGCGCGCCATTCAATTGTCTTGTGCGGTCACCTATCCAGATAAAATGCGCCGACGTATTGTACCACTTGGCTTTTCCATCGGAAGGATCCACCAGTTTGCGGGTCAAGCTCTGCTCATACTCCAGCAACAAGCCCTCGTGAGACGTAAAAAGATCGACGGTTTCCAAGTTGGACGACTCGGCGCCGACGGTCTTCATGAACGATAGCCCCTCGGTGATTGAGTCAACAACCTGCTGGTAACGTGTCTTGACAGCATTTGACTGAATATGGGATAGTGACCAGTCATACGGACGGTGCAGGTCAGCAAAACCAGACGTGAGTGAGCTTCGAATGAAATTGAGGGTAGCAGCGGAATGGAAGTAGGCGCTCACTAGTCTTGCTGGGTCAGGTGTGCGCTCACTAACGTCGAATCCGTTGATATTGTCGCCTCGAAAAGATGGAACTGTTTTGCCGTCAACTTCCTCCGTCAGCTTAGACCTAGGTTTAGCAAATTGGCCGGCAAGTCGAGCAATCCGTACTAATGGCATTTTTGTGCCCCAGATAAGCACCAACGACATCTGCAGTAATATTTTCATCTTGCTTTCTATTCGGTCTTGATTACAGTAGTCGAACAGCTCGGCGCAGTCACCGCCTTGCAGGACAAACGCTTTCCCAAGGGCAGCTTCAGTCAACGCTTTCTGAAGCTTATTAATCTCCAAAGGACTGACGAGAGGTGGTAGTGCTTCCAATTTTTCCAGAGCCTAGAAGTTTAGTACTATTACGCCAGCCCAAAGAAACATCTGACCAACCTTCTCAACCTCTCGCACATCGTCGTATACCACATCCTGCACAATGGGTTTATCTTGCCAGGATGTTGGTTCCCACTCCTTGCCATTTTCCAGAATATCCAGCAACTCTGGCCGTCCATGGCTGCTGGTAGATCCGGATCGTAATTTGGCAGCTTTTATAGCTCCATCGCTAGGCACCAGCCTCTGAGGGTCCTGACGGACAAACGTAGGTGACTTCGGAGGGGTTCCTATATTGCTTCCAAAACTTGACATTTTTCCGTCCGTAAACTTCAGGTTAGTTATGTTAGAAAATATTTGTCTAGCTGTGAGAACTGCCAGCAAGAAATAATTTCAGGAGTTCACCCCAAACCACGTCATTTAAGCTACCGAGTCGAGAGAGTCGTACTGAAATGAGTCACGTGCTGTCGCCGGCTCTAATCTGCTAGTATTGGCCAGTACGCGCTAGTCGAGGCCTTGGGCTTAAACTGCGGAAAGCAATATTCCATTAAAATTGGTCAGTGATAGAATTGAGATGGGATATATATATGATACTACGGTGGAGACCTTCTTCGAAACGTCAAGAGAGTATTTTAAAACCATTATGGGACGGACGATATATTATCTACGATGTAAATGCACCATCCAATGACAGGAATAAGAGCCTATCTCCAACAACCTTTGATGAATTTGTATAGTTTTTGATTTATTTGGCAACAGCAGCCAATGCCTCCAGAACCTCAAGCTCGATCTTGGCCTCGACTTGGTCAATCTCGGAACCGCTGGCCGAGTTCTTGGTAGCCTCGGCAAGTTGAGCACGGATAGCCTACTAAGTTAACAATTGTGAGATTTACTTGTCAATTGAGTAGCATACCTCGACGCTAAAGTCCTCAAGGGGATAACCCTCAACAGCGTTAATGCTAAGGAACGAGCCTGGCTGGACAGTAGCAAAGCCACCGGAGACTATTGGGTCAGCAAACTGATTCGCGCCTGCTCAAATAGTGAAGTCATACCGAAGAACTGCTTGGTGGTACCGCTCTCCTCGACGACATCGATCACGCCCGGTCTCAACTGCTCAATGGTAGGAACGTGGTAAGCCAAAACACCGAGGTCGCCAGTAGTGGCAGGGAGGTTGACCTGGACGCTAAATAGAAATTGTCAGTCGAAAACTAGATCTTGAATAAAACAGAGTGAACAACGGAGGCCAATAAACGGAAGACCGCAACAAGGACCAAACAATCACGATGCTGACAGGAAATTATTTCTAGATAAAAATTAACTGAACGCCCACGCGATTGAGTCGATGATTGGTTTGGCTCTGTATATGTTGTTGTCGTTCAACCGGCAGTCTGGTCTCCGTTCCCCACTAAAACATTTCCCACT
The DNA here is from genome assembly GCA_030580395.1 of Myxozyma nipponensis. Taxonomy (NCBI): domain Eukaryota; kingdom Fungi; phylum Ascomycota; class Lipomycetes; order Lipomycetales; family Lipomycetaceae; genus Myxozyma; species Myxozyma nipponensis. Next base: position 6,258 of record JAKTSU010000063.1, read on the forward strand.
TACACATCAACGTCACTGTACACGGTCTAATCCAGCAATTAGCATATAAACAAACAATTTGAATATAGATTGTAAAGCAATGACGGTCATACCTGATGAGGCAACGTCAAGCTCAGACGGATCTTGTCGCTTGGGACGTCGGCGTAGCCACGGACAGCACCTCTGACAAGAGCTGACGATCTTGCAACGTTACGAACAGTCGATCTAGCAATAAACTGTAAAGCACTCATTCTGTTCCCAACTTTGAATTTTTTGTCCGATCAGTTGCGTGGCTGTTTTGTGCAAGAAATCCTGTGCTTCATATAGTTCGACTTCTTCGACCAAGGGGAGAGATTTTCGAGGCCGCGTCCCGATGCTGGTCCTTGATTGGATAGTATAGACGATAGGGTAACGATTCTAGAATCGCAGCCATATACTCAACTACCGCATATCTATTTATGACATTAAAACTCAGCAATATTGTATTATACCCTTTAAAAGAAATTGAATGCAAAAATAAACGAGAAAAAAGTCTAGCAAAAATATACCCTTCGCACCTTGCTGATAGCAAGCGTGCAGCCATTGAATTACATCTACCCTAGATCTACGTAGAAGCCAACTCGGGATACTGCTTAAGCTGTTCATCAGTTAGCAATTTGATTCGGCCAAAAAAACATTTGTTGCGAGACTTACATCTAACGTCAAAGCACGAGAGCTGTTCTCCACTTGAGCACGGTAGATCCCTACCAACGCATCCGAGCGCTGGAATAATGCGTTTTTCAACGAAATGACAATAAACTGGAACCCAGGACCAGCATGGTCATGAATATAGTTTGCAATCTTAGCAACATTGGCATTGTCCAGTGCTGCGTCGACTTCATCCAGCACAAAGAACGGTGAAGGCCGATAGGAGTGAATTGCAAACAACAAAGCCAATGCGGCCATCGTCTTCTCACCACCAGAAAGTTGATCCATATCTCGAAATCGTTTCATCGGCGGCATTGCGTGGTATTTGATTCCATCCAAGTATGGTTCTTCTTGGTCTTCGACTGTCAAGTACGCAGTTCCTCCAAGCGGGAACGATTTACTCCTCGTCAACTCTTTGTAAATCTTGTCGATTTGTTCGGCAATATGGGCAAACGCCTTGTTGAACAAGCTAAGTCTATGTACGTTAGCACGTAGCCATACCAGCAAAAAGATACTTTGTCCACTAACCTTAGTTCCTTTATTATGTTGAAGTTATCTTTGGCTAGTTTGGCTTGACGCCTGGCCTTGGTGAACTCTTTCTCGCTGTCATCTAGACGTTCTTCAACTTCAAGCAAACGCTCGATTGCCTTCATATTAGGATTCATTTTCTCAACGTCAGCAGACAGTGTTTGGATTTTCTCATCTAACTGAAGCTCAATGTCATCTGAATCGTCGTCTTTAAGAGTGTCCGATAGAGTGTCGAAGTCGATCTCGATACCGAACAGATCAAGTCGTGCCTGTACATTGCCGGACTCGTCATCAAGTTGCATCATATCGGCAGCTTCTTCACCAATAGGGATGTCCTCAAGAGAACCCTGAGCAAGGGGTAACTGTAAATCCTCCAGCTTGCAAGCCCTCAGTACGGCAACTCTTAGTGACAAGGTCCTCTCCATCTCTTCTTGCAGTGTCACAAGGCCCTTGTTGGCGTTATCGATCTCCTTGGTCAATCTGGCGAGCTCGATTTTCTGACTGCTGATCTTTTCAGAAATCTCCTGAAGCTTGCTCTTGTACCTGTGGGTCTGTTTACCAGTACTCTCCAGGTCTTCTTCCAGTGAGGCGATCTCTTCCATGACTGTCTGCTTCTCTGCATTGAGCTCTTGCAACAGATTGGTTTCTCTGGTGATATACTCCTTAATTGTATTCAAGCGTTCAGCTGTATCGCTAAGCCGCTCGTTTTCAAAAGCAAGTCTGTCGTATTAGTATCCACACATTCAAAAGAAAACAAGAGTTATTTCACACCTCTTTTCAATACCGGTCTTTGCATTCGCAAATTCTTGTCGCTTGCGGTTGACTTTCTGCACGACAGTACCCTGAAATTCCTCGTATTCACGAATATTTTTAACGTGGATCTTACGGCAGAATTTAGCAAACAAGCGATCTTCGATGCTCTCTACTTTCTCTTTGTGGGCATCGATTTCTTCTTGGCGTTGCTCGATATTACTCTCTGCCTTCTCCGCCTGAGGAACCAGCTCCTGAAGCTGTTCAATGACGAAAGCCAACTCACTCTTTGCATCCTGCAGGGTCCTTTGCAGATTGGCCAAAACTTCGCGTTCGTGAGTCAGGCTTTGCTCTAACACAGACACTTCTTCAGATAGTGAGTCCTCGGCATGTTGACTTTGCTTTTGTTTGGCAAGTTCAGTCAGCTCAGTCAGAAGGTTGTCTTTCAATCGTTCCAGTCCTTTTACATTCTCCTCTTCCCACTTTCGGTTAAATGAGTTGCGGCTTTGGCCTCCAGTCATAAGTCCAGCCTTGTGTATCACATAGCCGTCCAAAGTCACAGCTTTGACCTCCACACCTTTGTTCCACCTTATAGCCTTTGCAACATTGAGGTCATCACAGATGATGTCATTGCCACATGCAAACTGCATAGCACGCTCGTTGGCGGGATCAAAATCAATCGTATCGATAGCCAAACGGGCTTGCTTGTCAATCCCACGAAGGCTGTGGGAAATTGGTCTGGTCACGACTGAATCCAGGGGAATAAAAGTAAGCACACCCGCTCTCTGCTCGCGAAGAAAGCTGATACAATCAGATGCAGTCTTTTGAGTATCCACAATGACTGCATCAAAATGGCGACCTAGAACAGTTGCCATGGCAATCTCAAACTGTTTGGATTTTGGCTTGCAAAGGTCCGCCACCCGTCCCCTGACACCGGGAATCAAACGTTTGAGATTTGAGATGGTTTCCTTCTGGCGGCGGTCACGTTCGGATTCTCGTTTGTCGGCGTTAGCATCGACGAGCTTAAGCAAACATTGCTCCAATTTCTGATTGACCTCAACCTCTTTAGCAGCGATCCTGGTGCGCTTCTCCACTTGAGCGTTAAACGCCTTCTTCTTATCGTCGAGTTCTTGCAACGCCTGACTGACTCTTGATGCTGCCTTGTCGTGACGAGCGGTGTAGTCCGAAGTCTGGCTGTCCAAACGGGACTTCGCCTCTTCAAAATCGTGGATTTTGCTGCGCAATGTGGACAACGTATCTTTATCGGCATTTTGCTGTCTTAAGAGGTTGTCAAGTCTACTCTTGTCCGAAGCTGCCTCTTTCGAGAAAATCTCTTTGAGGCGACTGTATTCTTTGAGATCTTTGTCATCAAGTGAAACGCCTGATGTCTGAGTGGCATGTTCGTTTTCTCGGTCAAACTCGGCGGCGGCGGCCTCAATACTTTTCAGGTCTTTCTCCAATTTCACGACAGCTTTCTTTTGTGTATCATACGTAGCTTGAACTTCGGTCAATCTGTTGGCATACGCAGCCTCTTTCTTCTCCATGGCAGCTAATTTGGCATTTATTGGGATTAGATCCGTTCTTCTCTCCTCAAGTTTCTTCCCAATCTTGCGTGCACTGCGTTCATGCTTTTGAGAAAGCCTAGAGATCTTAGCCTGCTCAACTTGCAATTTATCCAGAGTGGCTTCCTCGGTCGTTCTTTCGTCTTGCAGCTGCTCGATTTGTGATTTGAAAGCATCAATTTCGGTAGCTCCAGCCTCGATGGTTTGATTGTAGTGATACAGCTTCCACAAGGCTCTCTCTATAACGGCCGCTTCGCGTTCTTCGAGCTTCTTGTTGTAACTATCAACTTCCTCCTTTTGAGCCTGGTATTCTCTAATCTCAGTCACAAAGGTACGCTTTTTATTAAAAAGGGCATTCGAATCTTGCTCTGCTTTATCTTTCTGCATCTTAAGTGTGTCATATTCGGCTTTGTGTTCGAGAGATCCTGAAATTTGCTCGACAAGACGCGTCAAATCTTTCGGTGACTGCGACGCGATGGCTTCCACATCTCCCTGAAACACAAGAAAGTTACGCGCTTTGATAAGAATGTTTTCGGCTTCTAGTGCTTGGTAGTACTCCAGCGCAGAGACAGATTTGTTGTTAATACGGTATTCGCTCGTACCCTGGCTCGTGATGCTAAACATGAGTTAATACTGCCTGTTACTGCCTCAGCATTAAAAGATGTATACGCACGATCGTTTCAACTTCATTTCTGTCCCATTCTCCATGGTGTATATAGCCATCACGTAGGCAGTAGTCGGGTCCGCAGACTGAAGTGCGCCCTTAGTGCTTGCCGTCCGCCCGCGATACACCAGATCCTTCAACTGCCCGCTTCTGAGGTGACTACTTTTGATTCCAAGCACGAACGAGATGGCGTCCATCATGTTGGACTTGCCCGCACCATTCGGACCAATGATACTGGTAAAGAAGGCATCGCCGAAGTCTATGTTCTGAGTGCCTTTGTAAGACTTGAAGTTGCTGATTTCAAGACGCTTGAGTCGGCCCATGACGCGTCTAAGCTTTACTCGAGAAGCTGTTGGAGGAAACGATTCCCGAGGGTTTTCAGCGACCACTGAATTTCGCAAAGCACGTAAATGCTATGGTAAAAAGACTTACAATAAAGTCGGCGCTAGCTTTCCTGGAAACAGTTTGCTACTTTCTAGACGATTAGAGAGATGAACATCGGGAAGACGGTGGGAAAGAGAGCGCGTCGCAGGGCAGCGCGTTCTACCTAACCCTGCGTACGCGTTTTGTATGGACAGCAGTTAGATTACGATTCATAATTGAATATTACGTCCTGATTTTGCGTCCTGATTTTGCATTAGCTTGATTTTGTATTAGCTTGATTCTGTATTAGCTTAATTTTGTAATAGCTTGATTTTTAACCTAAGAATGACATTATTGGTCAGTGATGAGAAGACTAGCAACATTGCTGGTTTCTACCAATTTTAATGGTAGATTGTGGTATCTATATTCTCGGCGCTTGCAACTCTGTAACTAGATCTGAAATAGATAGCCTGAGATGGTTAGCGCTTGAAGACAAGCCTTCTGTTCTTATGGTTGATTATTATTAGACAGTCTATATGAACCAATTGCAGGACTCCGGAATTGAAACAAACCCCTAGCCGAGTCCGTTGAAATATGTTACATCATGGATATTTCTGCGCTTTAGCCAAAGCACATCACTTGGAAGCGCGATCATCCTTCCTGTTCTTCTTCTCGTCTTTCCTTCTCTTCTTATCCGCCTTCTTCGCTTTCTTCGTTTCTTCGCTCAATAGTCGCGAGACTGCGTCTTTGTTGAACGAGACTGAAGATGGCGGACCACCTGATGTAGCAGAACCTGCGGCAGAGCCGTCGTTGTCTTCGACCTCAAATTTGGTCTTTTTCCCTGTAAATTTGACACCTTTATTTTCCTCCGCGTCTTCCTCAAGATTTTTGGCAGCACCTATCCCGTGCTTGACTATGCGCTTAGCTGCAGACTGGTCTACTACCAAAGTCCCTGTTGATTTTTAGATCACGTTCGCCTGACCTGCGAATAAAACATGCATGTACTTACGTCCAGCCAGTAGCTCGTCTGCGTGCTTGACTTTTGCTGTGTAAAGTTGTATCCGTTTGATATCGCTCATGACAGGATGGCTGCTTGTGTCGATCTCACAAAGTCTCAGCAGAGCTACGTAGTTAGCGATCTGACGTGACCTATCGTTAAGTCGAAAAAAAAAACTTACAAAATATCGATGAGTTAAGTGCATATAATAGCTGCGTATATGTCTTCGCCCTGTCAATAGGTTCCATCGATGAAGTGTACTCAACCGCATCTGTGGCTACTATATCGGCTAGCTCCTCCCTCATTCTGTCGATTTGAGAAGTCAAGGCTGACAGCAAGTCATCTGTATCTGCTCCTCCGCTCATTTTTTGCTGCTACTCTCCGTTATCCGTAAACGAAATATAAAAAAAATCTTTACACTCCATAGTTTTTGAAGAATTTCAATTAGGAAAATCGATAAATCGTGCGCGGCTTTGCGCCAGCCCTCTCTGCTCACTGGCGCCAAGCAGTGAAGAATCCACGAAGACAAAGAAGGGTCAAAGGATCTCCATCAAACCAGAGCAAACTGCGGACACTACAACTTGCTCAATAACCGATATTGATATGGCAGAATTAACAGAGAAAGATGCATTAGGTATTGATATGAGCCTTGAAGAAGAGCTTCTTCCTCCGATAGACGATGACGATATCGATATGATGGTTGATGATTCCTTGCCTGGAAATGCACCGGCAAACACCGTACGTCCGTTAATCTCTAGTCAAATACGATCTTGAACAATTTAACACATTAGACAAATAATGACGACGACATCCCAGAGATCTACAAAGAGGATCCGAATTTGCGCTCGGAAGCTGTACTTCTAGCTGGCGTGGACGAGATGTCAACCAAAGACGTCGAGAACTACGTCAAGAATTTCGTACCCGACGCGAAAGTCAAAGTAGAATGGGTCAATGACAGTTCAGGTAAATCTCACTGAAAAATATGGTGGCGCTTTGTACATAAGTTGACACGGCAGTTGTGCTCGTATTCAAGGGAGAAACAGAGAGCAAGCAGGCTTTGGCAGCGCTTACATCAGAAGCAGTATATTACGACGGCGACCCGGCACCTACAGAACTGCGAGATGCCAAAGTGGACGCAGATTTTGGGAAACATAGTCTAAAAACTCGACTAGCGTTGTTTACGGATAAAAAAGTTGTATGTGCATTCGAGGGTGATTTTGATTTTGGAGCTGTATCTCACACTCTGCAGAAAGCTGCACACCTTCAAAGCCGCTATTACTTGTTTAATGGCGATCCCAGAGATATTAATGACCCTAAAAGGTAAGGTTAATGGATATGGCACACACCGGTTATTGAAGTGTACTAAATAATCAGGCCTCCGAGGGGACGTCGCGACGACCACCGTGATAACCGTCGCGAGGACAGAGAGAGGCGACGGCGACGCTCACCTCGCTCACCCCGTCATCACAATGACGCACGGCCGGATTATTACAGGGATGAAAAAAGAGGACCATCTCCAAAGCCTATACCAGCTGGTGTTGCTGATGGGTTTCCGTCTGTGCTGAAATCAGATGCTCCCCAGCCATTCAATGTCTCCGTCAAGGGAGACGATAGCCGATACAAGGATCGAGGCACAGCATCATTTGCGTCCCGAATTGACAACAGAGCCCCTATTGATCGGGACAGATGGAAGAGAAATGAAGAACGATCTCGTTCGCCGCCATTCAGATCCCGCAGGCGTAGCGCCAGTCCATCTGAAGCCAGAGCCGAAGCACGACGTGACAGCAAAAACTTTTATTCCACGAACAGGTTTCGCGATAGGATTGGTAACAGCAGTCGAGTTCCCCCCGATCAAGAATCTTCAGGTAGATTGTCAGACAACGAAGATAGAGTATATTCAGTGGATTTCAAAGCTTCGAGCACTGCGAAGGCGCCGCCAGTACGTAGTGCCGGGACCGAACAACTGGCTAGTCGTTTAGGAGTCCCCCGCAAACGGGCACATCATATTGACTTTGATTAATTCTTTGCCCTATTTTTGTATAGTATGCTTATTGAAGTATGAGTTATTACCATAGCAGCAGAAAACATTACCCCGTAAAGAACATAGAAAGCTTATCGACATCCGATTTGGGAAGCCGATTGATTATTGTGCGGCTTCCGGCGAACCCTGAAATTTGCCGTCCTCGAGATTTATCACTCGGCGACAGTATAGTCGTAGAGCAAACACATGGTCCAAAGACAAGCCAACTTGTCGAGGTCTCCCTGTATTCATTCAGAAACGTCACCTAACGTGGAGTGAAGTCTAATTGGCTTCTCAAAGTGTCAGAATTCTCTGAAATACTCACACCTGCTCACTGTCCCCTTGGAACTAAATTAGGTTCACAATGCCTTCAAGAGACAATGTCCACGTCCTAGTGGCACGCTATTTACGTGACAATGGCTACACAGACGTATGTATTATTTAACTCACAGCGCACAATTGATTACTCTAACCATTTCCCAGGCTCTCTGCAGCTTCAAAGAAGAGCTCGGTCTCGAGGATGACATGATTCCGTCAGACCACTCCATGACGCTAGAAAGGTACGGGTGCCACTATAGTCTTCGTGTTGGGATCCTGTCACACTGCTAACTTGCCCAGTATTGTTGAACAAAGACGTCTCTACGATTTGACTCTCCAAATGGACCAACTAGAAATTGAACTTGACCCGGAAAAGCAATGGCATGTCCCATTCCCTTCGTTCAAGACTGACCTCCCATTACAGATCCCAGAGGCCAACATCTTGTATGTGTGCGTTGCAAAGCTGCGATTGCCCAGCTCAATTGAAGACCCGTCGTCGGCACTGTCTGCGAGGCAGTGTATTTTAGTAACCGCCGCGGATAGGTCGTTAAAGATTTTTGACTTTTATACTTTCGACCTCCTAAAGAAATACACGCACATTCATTCGTCGCCCATCCTTACTCTTCATGTGCTGAATGAGAACATTATTTTGACGGGAGGCATGGACGGACGGCTGGTGGCTACCAATGTGGCAACTGGAGATATCATTGCCCAAGTCAAGGACCATTTGAAATACCTTGTCAAAATCGCTGTGGCAAGAGATTTAGACTACGTCGCAACTGCTGGATACGATAAGAAGATATTTTTGTACAAGCTGTCATTTGATGGAGACGTCCCAGTTTTTACACAGACTGGTACCTTGACGTATCCCACGAACCCAGAAGCCGCTGCCTTCGTGTATCTGTCCGGCGATGGCGGAGATATAATCAGATTGGTGACATCTCGTCGCGACTCCACGTTCTTGTTCTACTACAAGCTTGAGCCGTCGCTAATTGAAACCGCCAGACACAATCTAAATCCTGAGAGTAATTCATGGGTGTCGTTCTGTGCCATGGATATTGAGTTGGATCCGGTCGAGTCCAAGTTCATTGCAGTCGGCACGTCATCTGTGCCACACATGAAACTCATGCTCCTTGAAAGTGGAATAGACATTATTCTACAGAGCACAGTGACGCATTCTCCTCAGGACGCTTATTCGACCGGACGCATTTGTTGGCGACCTCAAGCCTCTGGATTATGGGTAAATGGCGACGATGGTGTTATCCGCGGCATCGAGGCGTCTACAGGAAAGGTTACTGCCGAGCTAAAAAACCACGATGGAAAAGTCAAGGCTATGTATGCTGGTATGGTTGACGGAAAGGAAGTTCTGGTGACTGGTGGATTTGACAAACTGGTCACAGTGTGGGAGATAGAGAAGAGGTGAATATTTTGACAAGAGAACGTTAATAGAGGTAAGCTATACACCTGCAATTTAATATCAAAAAGACTCCACTATAATCATCATTTCACCGTCACAATTTTGCGCCGTGATGACCGAACAAATCGAAATAGCAGGACAATCAGAAGCTCGATTTCTTTCGTTGTTAACAAGTGTCCGCAAACCTATCACCGAGACATCGACTTACGATCTTTAAACATAAACAGAAGGCCCTGAACAAGGATTCCTTTCGATATCTGTGGTCCTATTCCCTTGAACAATCCAGAAAAGCCCTCTTTTTGAGCCAATACGGTGAGAGCTTCTACGAAGCTGTTGTATCGCTTGCCATCTTTGTACTTGGATTGAAGCATAACCTTTGCTACAATAAGCGGCTGAGTACACACTGTAGCCATAGATTTGGATAATGAGCCAAGCACTATCTGTCAGACCGGTAACTTCTTTGATACACTAATATACTTACGGAATGAATCGTATGGCGTAAGCACTGGCTTGGAAGCAAAGATGAGTTCTCTGAAACGTTGATACATGCCGTACGTAATCGCAGGATTGACAACTAGAACCAATGACGCTTTGAGACCTCTCCAAAGTCCAGATACTCCATCTTCTTTAACAACCTCCTTGCCCATATCTAAAAACGTCTTGTCTACTTCCTCCGTTTGCTGCCGAGTGGTCACGACACTCACGGGTATCGTCAACAGTTGAGCAAGTGCACCAGCAGCCGCCCCAATACTTAACTCCATAGAAGTAGATATTTGGGGATATCGCTTCTGGTAGGCGGTTCTAAGAAACCCATACCAGCTATGAGTTAGCACTGCTCGGTTGTTCAACACAGAAGCGGATCTATCGGATACGTACTAAAAATAGGCGAAGTTTGTAGACGACACGCCTAGCAAGGAGCCCGGCAGACCTCTATAGAATGCAGATACGCCTCCCTTGCGATAAATTTTTTTCAACGCATCAATCGTTCCCTCATAGTACTCTAGATCATCTTCGGCGCTATTGCGCGTTAATCATCCCCAAGACATATGGCAGCATAGACGCCGATCAGAGTGTCACTTACAGTCCAGCCTTTTCTAAATCAGATGACCTGGGTCGTTTTTCCTGGACTTGAATCTTTGTCTTAACACTACGTCTGTTAGACGCGGCTTATTCCCATAAGACAGCATTCGTATCAATTGAGGCATACATGTCAAGTGGATACACGAAGGTATTGGCGATGACGGCACCGGCAGCACCGGACAAGGCATAGCCCCATGGAGGCAAGGCCATGTCTTCTTTTGAAAGCACTGGCATGATCTCTAACCTGTCGAGAATGCAATTCCACCCGTTTGCAGGCTATATACAAAGCTGCTGAGCAATTGCCTACCTCTCCGATATTTAAAGGACAGGACGGGCGCGCGCGACTGACGTGCTTATACCTCGGATCAACCTGGTTGGGAGGAAGCAGCCGAACACGCGCAGGCGCTCCTCCACAAAGCAGATACGGGCAGCCTACAGAGCTCTAGAGTACGGTTGCCGCCCATTGTCGAACATGCCTTCTCTAGAGAACCTTCAAACTGTGCCGTCTTTAACTTGTAATCTGTTGCTACAGATCACCACGGAATCAGAGGCCATCAGGCTCGTCCTCGATGCCCAAACATGAAATTCCCCGCGTGCGCCCATCTTCACTATTCAAGGGTCTGTGCGGCTTTCTCCATAGTGATTAGGGTCTCTCCCAGTTAGGAATAACCAGAGAACGTTTCTTTCTGGCTGGGCCAGAAATCGCGGCCTTCGAGAGTCCCGGGGGACCGGAAGAGAGCGAGAGAGATCACAGTATATGTCCAAGCTACGAGAAGATTTGGAGTGCTTGTGCAAGGATTCTATGAGCTCGGCCTTGAATCTGTGAGTTGCGTCCTAATAGGGTTACCAGCTCATGGCATTGCCAAGTCTGTCGTCTGGATCAACGTCTACGCGGTCACCGGTTCCCGTGCCTGGCAGTGGAGGATTACCTGCTGGGCAACAGGTGATCCTTCTCAAGTCGTCAAAGATCAATGGAGGCATCTTTCCTCCCTGGGGTTCCGAGGACAATGTAGCGGCAGCGACCCTGTTGGTAAAAGAGCAGAATGAATATGTGTAAGTGGAGCCATACTTGATTATTCGCTGTTCGGATTGCGCTGACTCGTCATCACAGTGATCCTTCGGGCGAGCCCCGGCTAACAGACGAACAACAGAGGCAGTTGGATGGTTGGAAAAGACCATATCAGATTTGGGGGGAACAAGTGGTTCTGTTAAAGTCTGGGGATGTTGATCTCAGACAGGACTTGCTACCCGATTGCTCTGTCGTTGTTGCTCTATGTGTTATATCGCGATGGGAAAACCTGACACAGAAGAACATGGTGAAGAAAATTTTATTCCCAAACAGTCTGTCAAAGACTGGGAAGTATATGGTCAATCTTTTTATTAATGGATCGGACAGAAAAGTCATGATTGACGATCTTCTCCCACATTCTGCCAACCGCAGATCTTTACATGTAACATCCGATACCACTCCATACCCACTTTGGCCAGCTCTTCTAGAAAAAGCGTATTTGAAAGTGATGGGTGGCTACGATTTCCCTGGATCAAATGCTGCCGCTGACTTGTTCGCCTTTACTCGGTGGATCCCCGAGCACATCTCGCTGGAAGTCGATAACATTAGTACCACGTCAATTTGGAACAGAATTCATAAGGCATGGGGGTACAATGATGTTCTGATTACTATTGGCACTGGGAGTCTTACGAAAAACGAGGAAATCACATTTGGTCTGGTCAGCCAACATGACTATGCTATTATGCAACTGCGAGAGCTTGATGACGGTCGTCTTATGATACTGATCAAGAACCCATGGTATTCGTCAGACACTGCCGACACTGCTCGAAGTTTGCCAGCAGACCAAACTCACCAGGACCTTGAGACGCCTCGGGGCTGTTTTTGGATGGAATTCTCGTCTGCGTTTCGCAGATTCAACAGTCTATACTTGAATTGGAATCCCTCACTATTTAAACATCAGTATCAAAATCATTTTGTATACGATCTGACAAAGAGCTCTGGGAGGAACTCTTTGGACCGGAATCCCCAGTATATTCTCTCGAATAATACTGCATTGAAAGGCACTGTATGGCTGCTATTGAGTCGCCATATGACGTCTTGGTCGCAGAACAAGATATACATCGCCCTACAAGCGTATCGTTCGTCTGGGTGCAAACTTTTAATCAAGAGATCCCTTGTCGAGTCGACCAAGGCTGTCGACTCTCAGCAAATACTACTGAGGCTTTCAATTGAACCTCAGAGCAAACTATCGATTGTAGCAGATACATCCGCAGTTTCGGCACGGCCGATTTCGTTCTCTTTATTTACATACTCTACGATTCATGTGACTGTCGAATATGCCAAATATGAATTACCGTTCATAAGCGAGGTGTCGACTGAGTGGACCGAAATTACTGCAGGTGGAAACACATCTTCTCCGTATTATCATTGTAATCCACAGTTCAGAATCACATTAAATCGGGCTAGCAGAGTACGGATATACATAGAGTCTTGTGAAAATCACCTTCTGCATGCACAGCTTGTTTGGGGATCAGGAGTTAGAGTGAAATCGTAAGTTCTATAGCACTAAATGTCAATGACACCAATTGTTTGCTAACTGGGTATCAAAGTGTCCGTCCCAGAGACGCTCTGATCAGCACAGGCGAGTATAGCGTAGGGTGTGCACTAAGTAAACTAGTCAACATACCTGGAGGTGCCTATACTCTTGTTGCCTCTCAGTATGATTATGGGAAAACCGGGAAGTTCAATCTAAAAGTGCTATCGGATAGCAAGTGTGAGCTCGTCCGCATAGCCGATGCCACCGGCGATCGTCCTCCGCCAATGTAGCATTATATCTATTATATATACAACAGCCAAATATACCATAATCTATCAAAGATGTAATAAAAAGGAAATACGAGTGATTTCAATAATAAATGGAAACAGGCACGTGATCAATAGGGCTTTGGCTTAATTAGGGCAAAATAACTGTCTGCCTGGGATTAGACTAAAACCGCAGTCACGATTATCTTGCATCGGCGTCGATTGGGAGTGATTTCGCGATAGTCGCGAATAGGCACAGAGAGCAGCGAAAGGCCAAATCTTTGAGTACGACAACAACAACATCTTGTTTCTATCGTCAACCCACATACGATAATATACAGACAAAATGCCACCAAAAGTGAGTGAAACAGAGCTACATAGATTCCACTTTTTGATGAGAGCAAAGCGATTAACAGAGCAATAGGTTGATCCTAATGAGGTCAAGATCATCTACATGAGAGCCACTGGTGGTGAAGTGGGTGCTTCATCCGCTCTTGCTCCTAAGATTGGTCCTCTTGGTCTGGTAAGAATTATCAATAGTACGGGCGCCGTCGAAAGGACTTATGACTGACAATTTATAGTCACCCAAGAAGGTCGGTGAAGACATTGCTAAGGCTACCCAGAAATTTGTATGTAAACCTCCAGAACGAGAAGTATTAAGCTTTGGAAAAGAAACAAGAATCTCACAATTGTCAATAGAAGGGTATTCGCGTCACTGTTCAGCTTACTATTCAAAACCGTCAGGCTGCTGTCACCGTTGTTCCTGCTGCTTCGTCGCTTGTCATCACTGCTCTCAAGGAGCCTCCAAGAGACCGAAAGAAAGAGAAGAACATCAAGCACTCGGGCAACATTTCCATCGAGGAGATCATTGACATTGCTCGCCAGATGAGATCAAAGTCGTTTGCCAAGGAGTTGTCGGGAACCGTTAAGGAGGTTTTGGGAACCGCCCAGTCAGTTGGCTGCCGTGTTGGTGGTCAGAACCCCCACGACGTTATCGAGGCTATCGATGCCGGCGAGATTGACAGTATGTTTTAGGGCAAAGTAATAAGGTCGAATTGATACTAACATTTTTAGTTCCTGCTGAATAAGCGTTTTCACATCGCGTTCTAAATGTCAGGGATGGGAAAACAAAAAGCTCAACAAATTGTATCATTGAATGTTAATATATGGTTTATACAACGTGCGCAACGTAAGGAGATTTTGAAACGCAGGCTCCTCTCAGCTTCACGACCAGATACCAGTCTGTTAAGGACATAAAAGCCCGTCCGCCTTCGTCTTTGATCTTGCAGTGATGCGACATCATCCAACCAGTGCTAATCGACTGCTAACGTTTGCCAACACTCTGGCCTGTGATGTGTTATGGCTTTAATGCCGTAATCGACCTGTATCACGGGCCTATTTTGGTGCAAACAAGAATAAAAAATATGTTACTTACTCACCGCGTTATCCTGTTTAATAGTGGGTATCAGAGGTCCATCATCGTAGTCATACAAATCATATGGAAATCGTAATTTAGCTTTTCTATCTGTTGACAAAGAAGAATTGTTGGCTTTGTTTTGTGCCTTAATATAGAAATAGCATAATAAAGCGTCACTAATGCTCTTGTATTACACTTTGAGGATCATATCGCCTTTCAAACTGTTGCTAAAGTATCGGATGGGGTGCGGCGAAATGCGAGCCGGTGCTGCTGATTGACTGCGACGCGAATTCAGTAACCTGCCGTACAACAATATCCCCATTTATGCAGACACCTGGCCGGGAACATCTCCAGTAAAATTCTCTTCAGTTTTTCTGAAAGTCTAGTCTGTTAGTTTGAAGATATGACTGATTCGGAGAGAGGATTGTTGTCCGACGATCAGTCTGGCTTCTCGGTAGAATCGTTGCCTGTGAGGCATATCGCTCCAGACGAAATCTCAGTCCTATCTGGCCTAACGGAGGAACGTGACTTCTCTTTAGAGAGCTTGCAATATGCCAAAAGGAAGGCGCTCAAGGAGAACTATGATTCGGTAGACTATTTTGCGTTCTTGATGGTCGGTATGTATTGGGAATGATCAGAATAGACCCACCGGGCATGCGCTGACTGGTGATAAGGTATTGCCATGCTGTGGCCTTGGAACTGCTTCTTGAGCGCATCTGCATATTTCCAATCTCGCTTTAGCGATCATGAGTTTATAAGGGAGAATTTTGTCAGCTGTAAGTATTCAAATCTATCTATCGCAAGAGGGATGATTGTGCCGAGTCTTCTCACACCCAATAATAGGCGTCATGTCGACCAGCACCATCACGGGTACGATAGCTATGGTGATTTTGTCCAGCTATCAGAAGCATGCAAAGTACTCTTCTAGAGTCTCGTTGGCATTTGTTTTGAATGTCATTAACTTTGCAACCCTTGCAATCTCTGCTATTGCAGGTAGCTCATGGCCCAGTGTCCCCTACTTCATTTATTTGCTCATCTCAGTCTTCCTTTCCTCATTATCTACGGCCTTGTCGCAAAATGGAGGCTTTGCTATCGCAAATCTGTTTACTCCTGTTTACACACAAGGTATCATGGTAGGACAGGCCGTAGCCGGAGTACTACCTTCCATTGCTCAGATTTTGTCAGTTATTGGTGTTGCTGATTCGGCTAGCGAGACTGTAACCGAGTCTGCCTCGAGTTCGTTTATTTATTTTTTGACTGCTGCTGGTGTTACAGCTGTGGCATTGGTGCTCTTCCTCAATTTTTACCGGAAACGAAAATTGATTATCAACCATGCTGTCGATCACTTCAATGGTAGGATTCTTGATCCTGCCGATCCAGAAGAGGAGATGGAAAGTACCTCAGCCCCTCCACCTGCTCGCAAGCACGTGCCATTGACGGTTCTATTTGGCAAGTTATACCACCTTGCATTTGCGGTGTTTTATACTTTCGGGATAACAATGATGTTCCCGGTTTTTGCGGCGAACACACTCTCTGTCAACTATGTTGAAGGAGTATCTAGCACGCGATCGCTTTACCGACCGAGCGTGTTCATTCCATTCGCTTATTTGATTTGGAATGCTGGTGATCTCATTGGAAGACTTATATGTGGGTATCCTTCGCTTGTGATCAATAATCCACGAAAATTGGTCATGGCTTCAGTTGCTCGTACTCTTTTCATTCCCATATTTTTATTATGCAATATCAACGGTGGAGGGGCTGCTTTGTCGAGTGATTTTATTTACAACTTCTTGCAGCTAATCTTTGGTATCTCTAACGGATACGTCAGTAGCTGCGGTATGATGGGCGCTGAGGCGTTTGTCAACGACGATGAGAAAGAAGCAGCGGGTGGATTTATGGGCCTTTCGTTGAATATCGGGCTAGCCGTCGGCTCGTTAGCTAGCTTTGTTCTTGTAGCGGCAATTGTACAATAGTTGCAAACAATTTTTCTGTTGATTTCACTTTCTAATCATTGCATATACTTGGGTTTTTGTGGGTTGGATGTTTTTTTTAGTTGTTCATTATACAAAAGTCAGTGAAAGAAGTCTTTAATCTAAACGGTTCTTGTCCTTAGTACTTCCATGTACTGCAACGCAGTATTTGCTTTCTGAATCAATTTCTCACCAGGATTACGGTTGCAATCAATTGTGCGACCGTAGAATAGCTTTCCTGGAGGCAATCCTGACGAAGACACAAATTCTTCAATGACCGGCTGATCAGCGTCCAAATCGGTTCCACTGAGATACTCAATCTTTCTAGTTAGCATCACACTCTACATCCATATACACAGTAATGCATGACCACATACTTCCGCTATGTTAAACTTGAATTCCCCTCCCTGTGAGACGCTTCCAAATCGAATTATAAAATTAGGCTCAATTTTATACTCTATACCATCGGCCCGCATAGTCTGTCTTGGAATCCACAAGCTCTGTAGTTTACTGCTAACAATCACATCCATACCCTTGTCAAAGACAGAGATGATCTTCTTCCCGTGACTATTGTTGCCGATAATGTTACTTTGCGGTTCGTCAATAAGACAAAAAGTGTCTCCGTCGTATTGTGATAGCGATAACTGTGATAAGTATCTTGGAACCGTATTGTGCTGGGAATCTTTAGGTCGACCAATTGACTCTAGTGCAGGGTTTTCTCTGTACAACTTATATTCCATGGACCATTTGCCTATGACCTTGGGAAACATTCGAGTAATACCGTCGACAATGCCCGACATGCTACGCACATTTGACGGCCCATCTTGAGATAGCAGATAAAGTCTTTACGTCAGAAATGGAAGAGTGAAATAAGATATGATACATACGCTGTCACCGGCATTCCATTTACTTGTGTAAATATCGAGATCAATGATATTGTTGACGTGATGTCGAGGTTTATTGCGAGGGAGTTCAGGGTTCATGAAGTTATTCTTCTCCCACCAAATCTATCTTGCAAACTGGCGATTCACACATGCTAAGTTAGCACGATCAAAGACTCCAGGATACGACATGGCAGAACTTGAGTCATTAGAAAACCAACGACTACTCGCTCTCAAAAACTCCGTAACCCGATTTGACTTACCGAGCTCCTATGTTGACCGTCGAACGCTGGTATGTTTGATCTCACGCTTATCTCCTTTATGTTGACACTGGGGTCCACTAACATCATCTAGAAAGAAAACCCCAACGCTGAAAAAGAAAGAGACTTGGAACTACAGAAGTCTTCTACGCTTTATATTGGAAACCTGTACGTGTCGGAGCTAAACGTTTTCGAGCACAGCATAGCTAATCAGCCAGATCATTTTACACGACCGAGGAGCAGATTGTGGAGTTGTTTTCAAAGTAGGATCGATTGCTGCGTATACCACAGTAGAGAGTACTAAAAAAGTAGATGCGGCGAAGTCAAGAAAATCATAATGGGTCTTGACAGATTCAATAAGACTCCTTGTGGGTTCTGCTTTGTTGAATATTACACACATGAAGACGCTATTGACTGCATGAAATACATCGGCAGGTCAAAGCTTGACGAACGAATTATCCGTACAGACTTAGATCCAGGGTTTGTAGAGGGTAGACAGTTTGGAAGAGGTCGGTTTGGAGGACAAGTTCGTGATGAGTTCAGAGAAGATTATGATCCTGGCCGAGGCGGCTATGGTCGACGACAAGAGAGATAGTTGAACCCCCTTAATGACATACCGGCACCATTTTGTATAATATAGGTAGTCAAACCGCTGAAAACCTTTATAAAAATAATTAGATCCTCTAGTATGTAACGAGTATTGCAAGTTATGCTGCTGTATCGCCATTCTGAATTCGAGTCCGGGCCTGTGCCCTGCAAACGCCAATTTAGAATCGCGTGTTCAATATTAGCCAACGTGTTAACCGCTCGGCTGGTAGTCGTTCAATAGTACCTCAACTGTAACTTTGAGGTCCTAGATAATCTCCGTGACTTTTACAAATAACTTCTCAGTGACAATTGGTTTTTTTTTTTCAAATCAGTCATCTGTGCAAGTGATGGCGATGACAGAACAAGCTATGCAAAATGACTTGATACTACGAGCGGCAAAAGGTACGAACAGAGCAAGTAAGAGTCCTTACAGCGAGGGGCTGACAAGTATTAGGAGAGGAAGTTGACCGACCACCGGTTTGGGTCATGGTAGGTAGTTCTTTCTTGTTCTAAGTGTTACGTGGTGGATTCTAATACAATTTTTATAGCGTCAAGCTGGTAGATATCTTCCCGGTACGTGAAGTCTAATGCTATGTCGACAGCCATGCTAAGATCGATTTAGAATATCATATTGCAAAAGGCACCAATAATTTTTTCGACTGCTGTCGTAATGCGGAGCTGGCTTCGGAAATTACTATCCAGCCAATAAACCACTATGACGGGTTCATCGACGCAGCAATCATATTCAGCGATATTTTGGTCATTCCACAAGCACTGGGCATGCATGTCGAGATTTTAGACAAAATTGGTCCACATTTTCCTGAACCTTTACGCGAACCGTCAGATCTAAATAAATTGAACCACAATCCGGATGTACTAAAGGAACTTGATTGGGCATTCAAGGCGATTTCAACCACGAGGAAAAATCTAGCTGGCAGAGTGCCTCTCCTTGGATTTTGTGGTGCTCCCTGGACCTTAATGGTCTATATGCTTGAAGGGGGTGGATCTAAGATGTTCAGGTTCGCCAAGACATGGCTATACAAGTATCCAGAAGCAGCACATGAACTGCTTTCTCTTATTACGGATGTGGCCGTAGAGTTTTTAGCACAGCAGGTTGTTGCAGGCGCACAGGTATGTGACCAGGTGTACAGCCATAGTTTGTTTCCTAATCGACTCACTCATATTGCTAGATGCTCCAAGTGTTCGAATCTAATGGAGGAGAATTGGGTCCCGCTGAATTTAAAGAATTCTCGCTTCCTTACCTCACAGATATTATTGTCAGGCTTAGAAAGCGCTTGCTAGAGCTTGGAATCACCGACCACATACCGGTTTCTGTATTCCCAAGAGGAGCAAACTATGCTCTAGACTGGCTAGCTGATACAGACTACGATGTTGTGTCGCTTGATTTCAATATCGACCCATCCGAAGCAGTCAAGATTGCCCGTGGAAGAGTCGTATTACAGGGCAATCTTGATCCTGGTGTTATTTATGGCTCGGAAGAAACTATTACCAAGAAGGTAGAGGAGATGATCAAGGGATTTGGAGGTGGCAAGCAAGGCTACATTGTCAATCTTGGTCACGGCACGCAACCTTTCTTCGACCCAGAGAAGCTTGGCTGGTTCTTGAAAGAAGTCAAACGAGTTGGATCCATATAAATACGTGCGTTTTCGGATGGAAGAGTGGCGCAATCCAGTTTGACTACTAGTCACTATAGATCTGCACAAAACTTTTTATAATGAAATTTTTTCAATGTTCCCATTTGGCGTAACTTTCCTTACAGTCCAATTTTGTTCCACGCACCAACATTATAGTTTGAAATATGTAGCATTTTGTAAATTTACACAACAACACCAGAGTTGGAAGCGATACGGGGCCACAAATCAGCACACTCCTTTCCAACGGGTCCGGTGATGGCTGATCCCTTCATTTCACCCTTGGGGTTGACAATCACACCAGCATTATCCTCGAAGTACAGGAAGATTCCATCTTTTCTTCTCCATGGCTTGGACTGACGAATGACGATAGCAGGCATAACCTTCTTACGGAGTTCAGGCTTTCCCTTCTTGACGGTGGCCTATAATTGCAACGTATTAGAACCCAAAACTCTCCTTCTGATGTAATGTAGTTTGAGATTTTCTGCTTACCATAACCATGTCACCGACACCGGCAGCAGGGAGACGGTTCAGACGAGCACCAACACCCTTGACGGAAATGATGTAAAGATTTCTGGCACCCGAGTTGTCAGCGCAGTTGAGAATAGCGCCGACAGGCAGACCGAGCTATAGATAAACAGTTAGACATTTGAACACTTATTTTCCTAGTCGGCGTAAACAGTTCCTGTAGGCTTCTCTGATTGTCAAGCGTGAAAAACAAAAAAATTACTGTGAAATCTGTCATATGCCAGCTTAAAAAGAACATACCGAGATCCTGTATTTGCTACCAGCAGCACCAGCACCTTTAGACATTAGCAACTTGCCAATAGATTTCTGACAAAACCACACATAGTCCCAAACAAGAGACGATATGCGGTAAGATAACTGTACATACCAGCTTTAGACATTGTGAATTACTTGACTGTGTTGATGTTTGATGCACGTATACTCGTCGTTTCGTCTAACAAGCCAAATCATACAATTTGCCCAAATTCGAGATCCGCGTGCGGGTGGTTGGAAGTAGTGCATCACGTGATAAGCTAACGTCAATGCCCTCGTGACTGTGTACTACAAGCCCTAGATCTAGCTCTCTATGCCCTAAGCCATCTCATCAGGTATTTCGAGTCCAAATAGGGTTAGCTTGTCCAAATACTGTCACTAGAACATTGTCGGTCCT
Organism: Myxozyma nipponensis; assembly: GCA_030580395.1. Taxonomy (NCBI): domain Eukaryota; kingdom Fungi; phylum Ascomycota; class Lipomycetes; order Lipomycetales; family Lipomycetaceae; genus Myxozyma; species Myxozyma nipponensis. Next base: position 27,380 of record JAKTSU010000063.1, read on the forward strand.
ACTATATAGCACATATAGAGTAGCAGTAATTAAAAAACGAACGCGAAATGAACAAGAGGAATTAGATAGTTGTATCATATTAAAAACAGTCTATATACTCTAGTGTTCGGCACGTTTTCTAAGCTGGCCAACAGTTTGAACACCATGAATATCTTGTTCAGAGTCAATGTCGAATGATGCTGTGGCTGTAATCGTTGAAGCTTGACGAGAATTCGTATCCACGAGCTTCCCCTCCTGATCAAGACGGTAGAGTCCAATCACTGATCCATCATTAGTTTTGGTGCTCAGCCAAACATCACCGCTATTCGGTACAGGCGAGACATCCAGTATGCTGGCTTTTAAAGTGCTAGTCAATGTCGGGTTTACCCCGTCCATTTTTATTGCTAGCAGCTGTTTTGATCTGAGGAGTTAGCATATATCTGCATAAATCCGCAAAAAATATTCAGTAAATCCCACCCTTCTTCGTAGACCAATATGGTCTTCAGTCGTGGTATTTGCCAGATTCCAAAAACAGCAAGCTCTACTTCTTCCTGGATATCACCGTATATCATAGACTTAATGTCAATTTTGCCTAACATTTCCCCAGTCGTCCAGTTCCATGTTATCAAAAAATCATCACCACCACCTGATATTAATGTGGTAGCGTCCCATTTGGGAACGAGAAGCCGGGATACATATCTAGCATTTAGTATCTGATACAGTTCTTGATAGGCCAATTGAACTTACTCTTCATGGCCAAAACAAAAGCGTTCGATGATATAAGACTTCGGATAACGTGAAACCCGGATATGCTCATCCCTATCACAGGTGATAATGAACTGTGCACCCGTGTCGTTCCTAGCAAGCTCCAAATCAACTAGCATCGACACATGCCCCAAAATTGGTTCTAAGCTTTCATCACTGTCTTTCAATAGCTCATTTGTCCCGTGATTTCTAGATTTAACAGGACTAGCCATAGACATAGAGTACACATCTCCAAACTTGTCGCCGAGGATTATAGTCTGGTCATCCGGAGTAATTTTGACCGCGGACGGTCGCTTGGGAAAGCTTTGAGAAAATCGAGGCTCGAGAGAAGCAGACGAAAGCACAACCACTGACTTGTCATCATCCGTGCTAACCACTACGGCGCTCCCATCACCAGTGATTGACAGCATACAAATAGCACTGTGGAATTCTTCCTTCTTGACCTTCTTATTCTGTCGTGATGTGTCAACATCGTTTTCATCGGGTTGCGAACCCTTGCTTTCCAACGTCCATTTAGCGAGTAGTTCTCCGTTTTTAGTATCGAACTTTTGAATAAGATTAAAAGACGCAGTAAACAGACTATTCTGCGAAAAAACAAGCTTTTGAACAGGGTGCTTCATCTCTGAACGATCATAATATCGATTCGACTACCACAGTCTCAAACTCGTCGACACTGCCAAAATTTATTCTTCCCAGCAGCTCAACTTGGTGTTTTACCCACGACGCGTTTAACACGTGACCAAATGTAGAAAGAGATACGCGCCGTGATGAGTCGATGAGCGTGGGTTTATTTTGGGTTAATTGAATCTGAAGCCGTGTGTCGACGGGTCATGGTGACAATCGCAAATGCATTAGTTTATTACTTGATGCTCCTGAAATGATCTCAGCTTACTAGATGGAGGAACTAGACAACCTCGACATCGTGGAATACTCGAGAGACTCGAAACGAGTTCGATACGACGACCTTGCAGAATCTGAAGGGAATGATAAGAGCCCCTCTTTCGAAGTGAGTTTGAGGACATTGTTACGAGACCTAATATGCTCATATAGACTCAGGATTTTGATCACAATCGATCAGAGGAGAAGACTCATTTTACAGGAAGCTTGTATCTAGACATCTTTGACCAAGCTGTAGATACAGTCTTGGCGCATGAGGGACACTTATTGAATGAGACCGAGCACGCTCTCGTCGAGTTTTTTAAAAGCTTCGATGGTTAGGATAGCATGATCTGTGTCACAGAGTATAATTCTAATGGTTTTAGCTGATGCCAGAAGACTGTATGCTCGTCTTTTTCTTCGTCGTAGGAAGTGGGTCCGATTGTCTGCTGATACTTACGACGAAGTGTCAGATATACTGTCAGCAAGTCATAGACTAGTTGACTCCGGAATTTTTGCGGAGAGTATTGAATCAGTTGAAAGTCTAGACGAACTTCTTTCATTGTTGACGCTAGAAGAGTTGAAGTCTTTGGCCAAGAAAGTCAAGCTGAGCTCGAACAGTACAAAAAGTGAACTAATTGATGACATCAAGAAACGTGCTAGATATCAATCTTGTCTGTCATACTCTTTTGGTAAGATTGGGCTGTTATACGATACCAGAGGTCAAAAATACACCTTGTCTGCCGGTCTGAGGTTACAAATCCTAGAAGTTATTGGATTATGCATCAAAATTACTGAGTCTGCGGCCAGCGTTTTTGAGCGAATATGTCTCGTGTACTCCAGAGCTACAGACAAAGCCGACCATCCACTCACTTCACATGTGCTTTCGAGAATATCTCGTCGGAACTTTGCAGGCTACCCAGTTCAAAGACGATCGAGATTATTTCTGTCTCGGGAAGACCTTATTGAATATGAACGAGCGTTGATTTTGCAAAATCAGATTGAACAGGATTTTTCAGCTAGACAATGGACTTCGGACAAGCTAAACATGGTCCATCAGACGTTGAGTGAAGTTCCGGATATTTGGAGGAGATGCTTAAAGGCACAGCTAGAAAGCCCTTATGAATCTAATAGGTATTTGATTCGCTTTACAGCTGGCTATATTTACACTCGGATGATGTACAAGCTGGCTTACATACTGAGTCGTCTCCAAAAGTATGAAGAGTCTCATGCGATTTACACTAGTCTACTGGAGCAGAAAATCTATAAACCCGGGCGCAGGGGCGATTGGTTCCAAAAAAAAGCTATCATAGAGGCTATGTACTTATGCAAAGATAAAACTGATTCTAAGCAGGTGAAGTGCTGGAAAGCGGTAGCTTTGCAAACCTGTGAAACGGGACTGGAAGACCCTCAAACTCATTTGATCTATCACTATGATCTACAAAAGCGGATTGTACGGCTAGAGCGTGAGTTACGAATTGCATGGAAAGATAGACATGATTTTTCGCATGTCACTTTACAGCGTCCTACGAGCCGAACTTTCTATGGTAAACAGATCTCGTTATCTGAAGTTGGTAGAAAAAGCACTTGGTTAGATTTGAATGGAGTTGAATGCTCGGTAGAGGATATGTGTTTGGCAAATTATAAGGCGTTAGGATGGAAAGGATTTCATACGGAAGGGGGAATTCTGAGAACTATTGTATGTTGCTTTGGGTGTCGCCTTCGGAGAGATCAGCTAACATTGCAGTTTGCATATTTATTTTGGGACATCATCTTTTTTCCAGTGCCGTTTATGTTTGAGACGAGCTGCTTGAATGCGCCACTTGACATGTTTACTGATGAGTTCTATAACAATAGGCGTAAGACGATTGATGATCGTCTGGAAGAGATACGTACCACGACCGGCTTAGCGTACATTAGAGATGTGCACAATAAAGAGCACGAGCGCAAGACCCGTTGTGTTGGTTTGAACTGGGACTTTTCGGTCGAAGATGTCGTGCAGTCTGCAGAGGTACGTGCTGCTCCGGTTACTAAGATCCTTGCTTACGTATTAGTGTATTGGAGGTCGCGCACTTGCGACGGTATGCCAGGTTTTTTGTGAAGACTACGGAAATAGGGCATCCGGTATGCCTGATCTATTGTAAGCCAAGACTACGTTCCATAAAGCGATATGCCTAATACTTTCTTTTAGCCTCTGGAATGCCGAAGAGCGTACATGCCTGTTCTCTGAAGGTATGTCAAGCGTTCTCAAAACTTGAGGTTTTTAACCGGGGCTAACCGTGTGCAGTGAAATCAGTCAATGACCATCTGTCAGACACCCAGCGTTTGTGGATTGATATTCTGATTGCCGCTGGCGTAGAAGTAGAGCTATGTGCAGGTCTTCAAATTCCTGACGACAAACTTATTCTCTGATGTCGAAAAGCTGGAGAAAAACGTATATGCGAAACGTACGAAATAAATAAGGCACAATAGGAGCGTATAGAGTGAAAATCTCTAAATTCAAGCTGTCATAGTTGTAGTCTTCACAAGTCCTCCTCCACTCGATCAGTTTGTTTACAGTCAGGGATAGGGCGTTTTCTCGCGATCCTCCCAACTTCGGGGTGAGATGCATTCAGCTACCAGATCCGATCTCAAGACGCGCCTACAACTATTAATTCTCTCGCAAATACCATTGAATCAAATTTTATAGTCTCTCTTCTAGTTTGCAACGTGGCCAATTAGCATCTTTGTTTGTACAGACTATCTAGTGAGTCCAGACTGCTGCGATCTGGGTGCGTCTTCGACGGAGTGGTGTGTCGTTAAGGTCGCCCATAACCGGAGACAATCATGGATGGAATCGACACTCTCCTCGAGGCGGCTGCACTTGACGCAGCGACTCGCTTGAAGATACTGAATCAGCCTGAGCCCGCTGATGCTACTCTGAATGCTGTAAAAGATATCTCACCGGCAGATCGTCCCGAGTATTCATCTCAAATACCAGTTCACAAGCTGCTTTATTCACCTTCTATCTCTCCAGAGGTTACATATGCCGGAGAACCGATCGGAATGGTCGACACTCATATAGACAGCAAGTCTGATAAAAGTTTGCAAGTATTTCAGCAGCCTTCACCGTATTCACCACCAGAATATGCATTGCCTCCCAACGATCAAAGGAAGCTGTTTCCCTCGGAAGCTCCCATCACTTCCTCGGTGAAGCAGGAGGATCAAGAGGTGCTCAACATGGAACAAGAAGTTTCAGAAAACTGGGATCATTGCACTATATGTACGCCGGCGACAGCTCCCAAGGGTAAAGTCGACTGGATTAGCTGTGATGTGTGCGAGCAATGGTTTCACTACTCTTGCATAAATCTATCGGTTCGTGACGCGAAAGCAATAGACATTTTTCACTGCTTAAAGTGCACGAAGTCTCATGGGCCATCTACACGTAAGTTAGATATTTGTGCTTATTGTAAAGCTTTGCTAATCTGCAGTCCTTCGTAAATCTAAACGAAAGCGCGCAGCGATCGACTACGTTGCTCTTCATGAAGGCGAGATTGCTACGCTAGCAGATAAACACCGCTACTCGGACGTTGTTGAAAATGGAACTTTTACGCCAGAATCATTTAAACGACTAAGCGGATTCGAATTAACAAAAGAGCTTGCAGAAAGTGGAGGTGTTTTGGAGCCTGTCGTTGTCCCGAGATCACTAAAAGAAGGTCTAGACTTATCGGTACCGACCGATCTCACAGTACGACAAGTATCGGAACTTGTAGGTCCCGAGACAAAAGTTGAGGTTATCGACGTACCGACGCAGTCGTCCTCACCCAATTGGGACCTGAAAAAATGGGCAGATTATTATGAACAGCCAGTTGATGAGCGTGATCGAGTCCGCAACGTTATCAGTCTTGAAATTAGCGATAGCAAGTTGGGAAATATGATTCGACGACCGAAGTTTGTCAGGTATGCAATTGTTATTATGTTTATTCATATGGTACTAATAGGTAGGGATATGGATCTGGTTTCACGAGTTTGGCCTCGTGATTCAGAGAACAATGACTCTCCAAAAGTAACACTGTACTGGTGAGTAGCACTGTCATATTTTGCTCTATTCTATTCATACTAATAGGAAGCTTGATGTCAGTAATGAATGCTTATACGGACTTCCACATCGACTTTGGGGGATCGTCAGTCTTCTATCATATTATCAAAGGCTCGAAAGTTTTTCTATTTTGTCCCCCAACCAGTTTTAACCTAGCAAAATATCAGAACTGGTGTCTGTCCTCGGAGCAAAATAACGTATTCTTCGGGGACATAGCCAAAGAATGTTACAGGTTGGAGCTGTCTGTTGGCGACACAATGATAATCCCTTCTGGCTGGATACATGCTGTGTATACTCCCACTGACTCGCTAATTATTGGTGGAAACTTTCTCACATCTCTGAATATGGAAACTCAGATTCGAGTAGCCCATATCGAGAAAGTCACTAAAGTCCCTCGCAAATTTAGATTTCCGTCGTTTACTCGGGTTCTGTGGCACGCAGCGGCCTATTATCTCGAGCAATACAATGATGGTGCCTCTTTGAGTCTGTGTGCAATTGAAAAGGAGAGTCTATTAACTTTAGCAAAGTACATCTATGAAGAAACTTTAATTGCTTCTGGTGCAAATCATAATTGTACAGCGATTGAAATGAAGCAAGCAAAGGCTTCATTGCCTGGGCCAATAAAAGAATGTATCAGAATATCCAAATTTTTCGGAAGATGGGCGACTGAGATTACGAATTCAGCGCAGTTTGAATGGGCTGTTCTGTCGCAGGATGAAGAATCTGAGTTTTTGGAAAGACGCATTCTCACGTTTCAGCAAACAAATAAAACCTTCAGACGCTCAGCCGATCTTAATATAGAAGAATGTGTCCCCCCTGAAACTAAAGGTATCAAGGAGGAGAAACAAATAGGACCAGATATTAGAGTGAAGGACGAGTTCGTCGACAACAAATCGGACAGATTATCTCCTCAGAGATTGGGACTTGAGAATGATCTTGAGAAGCCTATCGGAAATCTTGATCAGGCTGATGTTATTACCGATGAGCAAAATTCTTCTGATAAAGCTGGGTCAGACGTCTTTGCCACTGCTTCTCCCATGCCAGCTACGGAGGCAACGGAGGAGAAAGATACTGAGATACGGGCTGACGGCGAACAAGACTCAAGCAGCCTAGAAAGTACTCTCCTTTGTGACAGTAAACCTGACGAGTCTGAAACTTTCGGAGAACCAATGTCAAATGTATGGTCATCGAATGAAAGTCAACAGGATGACGGTTATGAGTCAGACGCTTTGAGTGAGACTTCCACTGTTATAGAGCAAGAGGTCATAAACAAGGCTGTGTCTAACAAGCACAAGAATAATGCCATTTATGAAGAGCTTCTAGCTTTGCACCAATCACGGACTAGGCGGGGCATGCAATCGCAACAAATTAAAGCTTTAGAGAGCAATAAGACTGGCCGACCTACCAAACAACGTCGAAGCTCGGCACCTCAAAGAATGTTAAACAGGACCGACGCTCCACCAGAGCGCAAGCGTCGCAAATCTGCATCGGGCTCGGATCGAACGACCAGAAATCAGACAGGCAATGGGACAATCGAGCCCAAGCGTCGCGGAAGGCCTCCGAAGGTGCGTGACGACATTCAGGACGGAAAGTCTCGAAGTTCAAGGTCTACGGATTCCGGTCTTCGGTCAAAAGTTCAGTCTGAGGGCACCCGAACAGTCACTTCTGTTACAAATGGCCGCAATGCATATAAGCGATCGCGAAAGTCTGAGAGTGATTTAAACAACAACGGTATGGATCCTGAGCTTACTTCTATTATTAGGGAGGCCCAGCTTGGAATTAGATCTCGGCGGTCATAGCTCGCATTAACTCGTGACTAACACGCTCATTGATTGCATTGTCCACCAATATATGGGGTCAATTTTTGTTTTAATACCCAAGGAGTTTATGGTTACGTTTCGGTATTTTTCATAATTTAATGTGACTAAGTTAACACTACAAATCCTGCTTAAGACGAATGATCTATGATACTTCCCGCTTTCGAAGCATGAATAGCGATTTATTGTGTGGGTTAGGGTATATCTTACTTCGCCGTCCGTTTTCATACAAGCTCGTTCCATTGACCGCGACGACGGCCGGCGATGATGGTTTCACAATTGATAGTGAGCGGGCAGTCTAAGCTTTGACAGTGATAGTGCAAGCAATTGAAATCGGTGACGACGAGAAAGCACGAAACATGCGCTCAGAAACTTATCCTCAACGTAACAACAGGCCTGTGGCCAAGAAGGTTCGTGATATCTACAAACAACGAATTGACCAATTCATCGGAGAGGGCCCCTACAAGTACTTCAATCTACCAGCGTGAGTAAAGTTGATACCAGTCAAATACACTGAAGAACCCAATCTAACAGCACTTGCGCAGTGTTTTGGATGATGCTCGTGTTAATGATGAAGAATATGTGCGACTAGAGGTGTATTCAGTGCCGGACTTGCAACGTCCTTACTTCAGCGAGGCCATTAAAGGCAAGTTCCGACCTGCCCGCATTGGTGAAGCTTTCGGTCCGTCATGGAGTACACACTGGTTCAGAATCCATGTTCGAATCCCTAAGGAAGAAGTTTGGCTGACGAACAATGCGCTCGAGCTTCACTGGGAGAATCACAATGAAGGTCTCGTTTACACCGAGGACGGTCTGCCTCTGCAAGGTCTTACCGGGGACGACGAGCGCCCAGTTTGGCCAATTCCTGAAGAATGGAAGGACGGTGCTTGGCACATGTTCTATATTGAGGCTTCCTGCAACGGAATGTTCGGAAACGGTGACAACGATCAAATCCAGCCTCCGGACCCCAACAGATACTTCGTGTTGTCGAACGCTGACTTGGTAGCGCCGTGTGTCGAGGCTCGTGCGTTGTTTCTGGACTTCGGAATCATTGCGGATGCTGCTCGTCATCTCGACCAGGTGTCGTGGCAAAGCAAGGTTGCGTTAAAGGTTTGCAACGACGTGATGAATACGTTCGATCCTGATGACAAAAGTACGATCGCAAAATGCCGAGAAATAACAAAGACGTATCTTGGCGACAAGATTGACGGTCCGGAAGTGTATGACACAGATAATAAACCGTTTGTGTATGCCATCGGAAACTGTCACATTGGTGTGTATTTTTGTCAAACAGCGAATGCCATGTTACTAATCTGACAGATACCGCATGGCTTTGGCCTTATGCTGAAACCCGCCGAAAGGCCGCTAGATCATGGGCTTCACAGATTGCTCTTATTCGAAAATATCCTGAGCACCGCTTTGCCTGTTCTCAAGCCCAGCAATTTAAGTGGTTAAAGGCCGAGTACCCTAGTCTGTTTGAAGAAATCAAGACGGAAGTCGCCAACGGCAAGTTTTATCCCATCGGAGGCTCTTGGGTCGAAAATGATACGAATTTGCCATCCGGTGAGGCGCTTGTTCGTCAACTGCTTCTCGGTCAGAGATTTTTTGAAAGTAACTTTGGTATTCGCTCTGTGACTTACTGGCTACCCGACACCTTCGGATACTCTCCTCAGGTCCCACAGGTGTGCAGAGGTGCTGGCATGTCGCGATTCTTGACGCAGAAGCTTTCTTGGAACAACATTAATGATTTTCCTAACAGTACATTCAACTGGGTCGCCTTGGATGGCTCTCAGGTTCTTTGTCACATGCCCCCTGCAAATACCTACACTTCTCGTGTCGAGTTCACGGAAGTTCAGAATTCAATTTTGAACCACAAGAATTTAGATGATGATCAGACTGGACTTTTGCTCTTTGGTATTGGTGACGGTGGTGGTGGTCCGACTGCTCCCATGATGGAAAAGCTGCGACGCTACCGTGGCCTCTCTGACACAAGTGGTCTTTTACCCTGCGTCAAGGTCGGTAATACGCCTGACGATTTCTTTGATAACCTCGAGAAGAACACCAAAGACGGAAAGGATCTTGTGACCTGGATGGGCGAGCTTTACTTCGAGTTACATCGTGGTACCTACACCACTCAAAGCGACACCAAGAAGAACAACAGACAAAGCGAGATTCTTCTACATGATATTGAATACCTATCTACATTGGCGACGTTCCACAATTCCAGCTTCAAGTATCCTAAACAGCGCATAGATGATCTTTGGGAGATCGTGTGTCTCAATCAGTTCCACGATGTTCTGCCTGGTTCGGCTATCGAAATGGTTTACGATGATGTCAAGATTCTATACGAAGAAGTTCACGCGAAAGGAAATCAGCTGCTCAAAGAGGCTATTCTAGCTCTAGGTCTTACTGAAGTCTGTGCCGCTTCTTCCAGTGTAGTTGCAGTGAATACTCTGCCGTGGCCTCGCCAGGAGATCGTACCGCTGCCAAAGACTCTGTCGACTAGTAAAATGATCACTCAGGACGCTTCCGAAGGCAATAAGTTTGTCGTTATGGAATCCTCTGGCAGTGGGTTGCTTAAGCCGGCAAAACATGTCAAAGCCAGTGATGTTTCTGTTTCCGTCGTCCAAACTGCGGCCAGCACATACACTCTCGAGAACACTAAACTCAAGGTGCTCATTGAAGATGGTGTCATTACTAGCATTCACGATAAAGACGAAGATCGTGAGGTACTCCTTGCAGGTGGCAAGGCCAACCAGTTTGTTATCTTTGACGATAAGCCTCTCTACTTCCAGGCATGGGATACGGAAGTTTATTCGCTCGACAAGAGACACTATTTGACTGATGCAGTGGTCTCTGTGGGTGAAAACGGCCCTCTTCGAGCTTCTGTTGTTGTTGAAATTAAAATTTCTGAGAAGAGTTGGCTTAAGTCTACCATTGGCCTTAACGCCGTTATTCCTACTGAGACTGGTGCCGTCAGCTTGCCGTATATTGATATCACTACCGAGGTTGAATGGAGAGAGAATCACAAGTTCCTGAAGACAGAGTTTCCAGTCGACATTCACTCAGACGTTGCTGCGTATGAAACACAGTTTGGGTACATCAAGCGCCCTACTCATTTTAACACCTCGTGGGATTTGGCTAAGTTTGAAGTATGCTGTCACAAATGGGCTGATCTGTCTGAATCGACTTACGGTGTGACGATCATGAACAACTCAAAGTATGGATTTGCTACACATGGCAATATCCAACGACTTAGTTTGTTGCGTTCTCCCAAAGCACCGGATGGACACGCCGATATGGGCCATCATGTGATCCAATACGCAATCCTTCCTCATGCCGGGCCCATTAACGCTGATGTTGTACGCCAGGCTTATAACTTCAACTACCCTGTGAGAGCATACTATTCTTCTCAGTCGCACGTCCAGGCTACCGATGACATTTTGTCGACAATCACGATCAATTCTGATACCAACATGATCTTATCCAACATCAAACGTGGTGAGGATGACGAAGATGTAAGCGTTGGTGATTTACCTGTGAAGAAGGGTAAAAGTGTTTACTGTCGTGTATACGATTCTATGGGTGGTACGACAAAGGCCGTTATCTCTACCACTCTTCCGGTCAAGCGAGCGTGCTATGCAAACTTGCTTGAGGATGAAAAGGAGGAAATTCCGACTACTACTGTTGAAGTCGGAGGTTACAGTGTGACAAAAATCCCTGTCAAAGTCCGCGCGTTTGAAGTGAGCACAGTCAAGCTTCAAATAGAGTAAGAATGCTATGGGGTTTTTTTTCGAGTTGTACAGTGAGAAGTGAAAAGCGGTGTTTTGAAACAGGGGGAGCAGAATAATGTATGATAAAAAATTAAAAAAAGTGGCAGTGTATCGATTATGTTATTATTATCTGTTTAACCTCTCGAACGTGGATGATTTAATCCGCCCTGTAACTTTTCCATTTCCCATCGTTTCTTTGCAGCTTCTGTTGCTGGACTCATAGGTTCCATGATAATAACGCTTCGGTTGATGTATATCATCGGTAAAGCTGGAACCGATCTGAACTGCGATCTGAGGCGTTGGCTCTGCGTGGCAACCACATACCTGTGCTTGTTTTTGCCTTTAACATTGACCACGCTCTGCAAGCAATCGGCCTGTGACAGTGGGTTTTCCAAGTGATTACATCGCCTTCGTTCGAACGTTTTCGCAAGTGCAACAGCCTCTTTTGCGTCGTCCCCTCGATCATATAATGACTTAATACAGCATTGTGTTATCACTTTCAAGTTAGTAGTGCTTCAAAAATGTGCAAACGTTTTAAGGTCAAGCTTACTTGGTTTAATTTCTGACTGTACAACTCCTTCCAAAGCCTTTGGTAAGTTCATCTTATACTTTGTAGCATCATATATAAGATCTCCGTCCACTATAAAAACATGTTAGCAGCCATTTATGGAAATGTAGTTGAGGAGACATACCTAGCACTTGAAAAGGCTTTCTGAAACCAAAGGCCATAGAATAAATAGCCATTTGCTTTCTGTAATTCTTTGATCTTTTCTGACGCATTTTTGCCCGCTATCAAATAGCTAAAATCAGATATGTCGAATAAAACGACGTCGGCTTTTACTATTGAGCTCGTTGATTCGATGATCTAGATATTAAGCTACTCTACTACTCAAAATCTTCAAGTTGGGATTTTTACTAGCTACAGCCTGCAGGGTAATTCTATCGTTGGGAGTTTTCAATGGGAATAAAAAAAATTTGGAGACAGCAGATTTAGCGCTTGCATATTTGGTCTAGAAGCAGGCTAAGATTATTAAATCTTTAGCAATAAGAAGATGGCAAAATCTCAGTTGAAACAGCTCAAAGAGCGATTGAAAGCCAATGGCTTTACTGGCCAGACCAATGTCAAAAAGCAAAAGAAGCGGATGCCAGCTGCGACACGGCAGGATAAGGATAGGCTATTGAACGAGATCCGGGAAGAATTCAATCCGTTTGAGATCAAAACTACAAGGCAGAAGCATGGCGATATTCTAGGCAGGAGAGTTCAAGGTGCCATAGGAAGACCTACGCTTAGCAAGCAAGTTGGCGAGGAAAATGTAGGTGCACCCCGAAATCAGTGCCCTGTTCAAGCTAACGATTTTAGCGTAAAATGACTCTTCGCCGAGAAATGGCTAGAAAGGGAAAAGTTGGCGGGGTTGTTGACAGACGATTTGGTGAAAATGATCCTACGTTAAGTGTCGAAGAGCGAATGCTGGAGAGGTTTACTCGAGAACGTCAGGTAATGGATTGTCGCTGCTCGAAAACTCGGTACCAGGAAGCTAACTAGTTGAATAGGCAAAGTCCGGAAGATCTTCTTCTTTGTTTAATTTGGACGACGACGAGGATATATACCAAGACGAGTCACTTACTCATCTCGGTCAGTCGCTTGCTCTGGAATTCGACGACTACAAGGAGTCCGCTTCAGATCTGGACGAGGATGATACGTCGGGGGGATTGAAGAGATCACGTGAAACAGCCGAAGATGCTGACTCGGACCTGTCAGAAGCTGAAGACGAACCAGAAAGGAAGAAGTCAAAAAACGAAGTCATGAAGGAGATTATAGCGAAATCAAAGATGCACAAGCATGAACGTCAAAAGGCTAAAGAAGATGATCTAGAAGCTATCGACGATTTGGATCAGAATTTAGGGCAAATCAGAGATCTGTTGTTCCAGCCAAGTGGAACTTCGTCCAACAGTACAAAGAATGGAGAGCAAGATAAAGATGCTGATTACGATGCTCGCGTTCGAGAAATGGCATTCGATCGAAGAGCAAAGCCCAGTGACAGAACTAAGACCGACGAAGAAGTTGCTTTTGAACACGCTAACCAGCTGAAAGAGCTGGAAAAGCAGCGCTTGCGTCGTATGAGAGGCGAACAAAGTGATGACGAAGATACCAATAGAGCTATCAGAAATGTCCCAGTAGCCGACGATCTCAGTGACGACTATGCATCGGATGATGCTCGTGAATTTGGACTCGGTAACGACCTTAGTGAACCGGAATCTGACGAAGATGACAGCGCTAGTAATTCTGATGAAGATGCTCTGTCTTCTACTAGCGATGTTGAGAATGGCGCGGATACTTCTGACAAACATAAGAAGTCCTCGACCAAGTCAGCGTTACCATTTACGTATAAGTTTCCGTCTGACTACTCCGATTTGAAGAGTCTGATGGAAGGCAAGCCTCTGGCAGACCAAGTAACTATTATCGAGCGGTTACGAGCGCTATACCATCCATCATTAGCTATCGACAACAAGAAAAGGATAGCCTCGCTTGGATCGATGTTATTGCAGCAGGTGATTTCAGTGGTCGACACAAAGCCTTCGGATCAAGCAAACTTTGATATCCTTCTCGATCAGCTTTATGATCTTGCCAAGTCTTATCCTAAAGAGGTATCTGAAGGGTTTAGGCTGCAGCTACAGGAAATTCGGAGCCGATTGCAACGCTCAGCTGTAAGAGGTGTCGATGCTTTCGATTACCCGCGCCCTTCTGATCTTTTGGTATTCGCACTTATTGGCAACATATTCTCAACCTCGGATCATTTCCATTTGGTTGCTACCCCTGCCATTATCCTGATGTGCCAACACTTGGCTCAATTTGAATCGAAAACGTTAGGACATTATGCATCAAAAAGTTTGATGGCACGAATATTGATACGGTACCAGACCGTATCACAAAGGTACATACCTGAAGTGCTGGAGTACTTGAACCTTTCATTCCTGCAATTTTTACCGAAATCAACGTCCTCCTATGGATTTCCGCTCACATTTGGTGCGGTCTCGCTTGATCTTCCGATACAGACAGACGGCTGCAGGACCATGCAGCTTAGTGATACTATGTCGTTGGTTCCTCTTACTGAACTGAAATCCGAGAGCGATGTCCAATTAGGGTTGTCGATTCTTGCATCAGACTTGAAGTCACTGCGGTTACTTATATCGCTGTATAAAGGACAAGCTGCTTATAGCGAGATTTTTTCACCATCGCAAGATCTCATTCAAAAGCTAGAGAAATTTGCGAAGACATCCAGAACCTTATTGCCTGTTGAGAAAGATTTGTCAGAAACAGCCGACGTGATAACACGCATGATCAAACTACAAGTCAGCACCCGCAAGCCACTTACTCTACAACAACAAAAAGCAATTCCCATTCCATCATATGCCCCCAAATTTGAAGAGAACTACTCAGTTGACAAGAAGTCTTACGATCCGAATGAACAAAGACGTGAGATCAGTAAGCTCAAGGCACAAGTCAAAAAGGAACGCAAAGGTGCTATTCGCGAGCTACGTAAGGACAACGCCTTCATGGCTCGTGAGACGATTGCTGAGAAACAACGCAAAGATGACGAGTACCATGCAATGCTCGCCCGGCTTGAGAGAAGTGTACAGACTGAGGAGGGCCACGAAAAGAACAGGTATGAAATTGAGAGACGAAGTCGCCAAAAGAGACGGTAAATTAAGTATGCAATGTTCATTTGGATGGCCTTCAAAGTTTATTTCTGCTTCAAAGCTTTTCATTATATTTTTTGAGAACAAAACCAAATTTATATCAAGATGCTATCTACCGCAGCTGTGGTACAACATCCAGAAGCGTAACCTCTCGATACTCCGGTCTTCCTTTCCCAAAAACATTCCAAAATCTAAACTGTTAGAGTTGGAAAGCTATACAATACTTATAGCACATACCGTAACGTTTCGTCGCCGGCGCCTGACACAATTGTTTGACCATCTGGGCTGATAGCCAGGTATAGCACACGACAAGAATGGCCCGTTAATGCAGTAACTTGTCTCATTGACGGATATTTCCAGATCGCTATCTGGTTTTGCGAGTAACCATGAGCAGACACGAGCTCATTTGAGTTCTTCGACCATACTAAATTACATATCTGACTTCCTGTGTCAATCTCGTTTATTTGCTGACCAGACATTGTGTTCCAGAATTTTATCTTCTGGTCAGCTGTACCACCTCCAGAAGCCAAAATACCACGCTGGTGTGGACTCCAAGCAATAGCCTTAACTGCTGCAATATGTTCTGAAAATTTTAAAAGAGGAGTCTCTGAGGTGCTGTTCCATACAAATAGCTTGTTGTCGTTACCACCAGAAGCAAGTTTGTCGTCGTCCGAACTCCATTTGAGCCCACAGATCTCTTGTTTATGACCAGTCAGGCGCCGAAAATGCGATCCAGGTTCTCGGACGTCTCTTAGTAAAATGCTTTTATCTCTACTTCCAGATGATAGGATGTGCCCATGCCAGGCCAGTGACCCTACTCTGGAGGTATGACCATCCATCGTTCGTATCTTTCGTTCTGACTCGGCATCCCAGATCTGAACTACCCCTCGATGTGATCCGACTGCGATGTATTTTCCCTAAATTGGTCAAAAAATGATTCACGGCCTTATGGATAAAAGAAACAAACCTCTTGAAGCCAAGCGACTGATGTAACTAAATCATTCTCACTGTGTTGGCATAATTTGCTCACGTTACCAGTGACAGCATTCCATAGATATACAGATCGAGCTAAGCCTACACCCAGTATATTAGATGATGACCAATCAACCAGATTGAGATAAAAATCATCAGCCAGCTCCGGAGCATCAAGGACTCTAAATGGGACTTTAGAGATTGATCTTAGCTGCTTTCGAGGGGATAGTAGCAGCTTTTGTGACTGTAGACGCACTGGAGACAGAGAATACATCTGATTCTCAACGTCGAGTGAGGTTTCCCTATTGGTAGGTGTGCGCTGTGCGTTTGGTGACTTGAATGTGAACAAATTTTTTGAAGGAGTAGATGGAGTAGATGGATGTGCTCTCGGAGGGGTGACCGATCCAGCACTAGAAAAGTCGATACCAGACGAAGAATGTGTTATCGGTGTACTTGCAGGAACATCATCTCCAAATATTTCTGCTTTGAGAATGTCCGAGAACGCGCGATTCGCTTCGTCGACTGATACTCGTTAGATTCAGCAAACAAAAATACATGGCAGTATAGCATACTTCGCTGGAGGTCTATCTCATTATCTGGGTTAACCTTCTGATGTGCACGATGATCATTCGCATACGAGTCCGGCTTTAACTTGAAACCGGCTTGTAAGTTGACGTTATCCCTGTTGGGTATATATCTATGGCAAGCGTGCTTAGCATGACTCCACATCTCTCGGCGCTAGTCTAGATGGCCACCTACCGATCACTATATGCAGATCTCACTCGTTTCCGCTGAGGCGAACTTGGAATCCTCAGGCCAAAAGGCTCTGATACGCCTGCAGTTGTCCCTCTGGTCAGACTTGACGCCGATGAAGACGCCGCATTAGGCTGGTCGTCTTCCATGGCCTCCGCCCTGTCGTTCCGTTTGGTGGTTTAGAGTGCACGGCAGACCTAGAAACACAGTATAAGTCTGATTCTGCCTCGTTCCATTTAAAGTCTGGTTCTGTCGAACAAGATTTGACAAAGTGTCTTCGTGAAGTTGCTGCATAATGGAGCGCTCATGGCTCTTCCATTACTCCAGCCGTGTTTGTTTTTGCTAGCGTGCGGCTGGGATCCCATCCCAATAGCGGTGAAGTAGACAATTGAAGCAGTCCATGCATGATAGCGTATCCGATGGCCATTGCATTTCTTTAGTATTTGATATATCTCACTACGCAGCCAACTACAGATAGGATGTCTAGAGCCAAGGCATACGCTACAGGTGAGTCATTGACTATGAATTGTTCTTGAGCTATGCACAAGCTGACAATGAACACTTAGACTTCGTCTCGTTTGTAAACGCTTCCCCAACTCCGTATCACCATGTCGCGAATGCCAAGAAACTGCTCATTGAGGCCGGATTTCTAGAGCTGAAGGAAAGAGAACCGTGGGCTGGTAAAATTGAGAAAGGCAACAAATACTTCTTGACCAGGAATGGTAGCTCGATCATTGCATTCGGCGTGGGCAAAGAGTGGAAACCCGGTAATGGCATATCCATGATTGGCGCCCACACTGACAGTCCTTGTCTTCGGTGAGTAAACAGACGCTATCTTCCGTAGTGCGTGCTTGCATTATTGACTGGTGTAGGGTCAAGCCAGTGTCGAAGAAGAGCGCCGACAAATACGTTCAGATCGGCGTAGAGTTGTACGGAGGTGGTCTTTGGTAAGCCTCATTTGTTGCTCTGTATAATTATTCTCATTTGGCTAACTATCAAGGCACACTTGGTTTGATAGAGATCTCAGTATTGCTGGAAGAGTATTTGTCAGTACTGAGGATGGAAATCTGGTACCACAATTAGTCAAGATTGACAAGCCGATACTGCGAATTCCTTCGCTAGCAATTCATCTAGATCGTACCGCCAACACCTCTTTTGAATTCAATAAGGAGACTCAACTTTTTCCAATTGCTGGTCTTGTTGAGGAGGCACTCAATTCTAAAAAAGATGGTACCGACACGGAAGAGACGAAGTTTCAGCCACTTAGCTCTGCCGATGCTCGCCATCAGCCATTGGTTATCAAGGAAATTGCCAACCTACTTGATACCACTGCTGATAAGATCAGAGATTTTGAGCTCACACTCTTCGATACACAGCCTAGCTGTATCGGAGGCCTTTCTGACGAGTTTATCTTCTCACAGCGCCTCGACAATCAGATGATGTCTTATTGCGCCATTCGAGGACTCGTCGACAGCCTGTCCGACGAGGCGGCTCTCGACAACGATCCGAACATTCGCTTGATCTCTTGCTTTGATCACGAAGAAATTGGATCTGAAAGTGCTCAAGGTGCTCGCTCTAATTTCTTACCTGCCGCGTATGTTTAAAGCGTTCTACTTGTATAATACATCAGTTAACGAGGTTATAGTGTTAAACGGTTGTCAGTTCTCTATGGCGACAAAGCGAAAGACGCTGCAGGCAGCTCGGTGGGCAATAGTGTCTATGAAGAGACGGCCATAAAGTCGTTCTTAATTTCCGCAGATATGGCACATGCCGTCCATCCCAACTACGGCTCCAAATACGAGTCCAGTCATCGCCCTCAGATGAACATGGGACCGGTAATCAAAATCAACGCAAACCAGAGGTACTCTACTAACTCTCCCGGAATACTTCTTCTAGAAGAAGTTGCAAAGCTCAGCAATACTCCCTTACAGCTTTTTGTTGTACGTAATGACTCTTCTTGTGGTTCAACTATCGGGCCTGCGCTGGCATCTCTACTTGGAACCCGGACTTTGGACTTGGGAAATGCGCAGCTTAGTATGCATTCTTTGAGAGAAACGGGTGGCTCGGCTGATGTAGAACATGCCTGCAAGCTGTTTGCGTCTTTCTTTGGAAATTACGCCGCTGTTGAACAGAAGATTTTTGTTGACTAGGACTTCTAGCTAGCAGCTGTAAAATATCCGTTAAAAATTTTATTCTTATAAACTTTATATCAGAAAAATAGAATAGCTTCCTCCAGAACATGACACCTTTTGTTTGATATCTAGAGCAATAAAGTGACTTTTACCGTCCTTTTGTTGAAGGCACTAATCACGTGATCGTAGAACCCCAAGCAAAAATGTGAATGGAACGCTTGCTCGATCGAGACCTTCGTTGACTCGATCATCGATCAACAAGAGGTGAATGTGGTGTCGTCAGAAGCGGTGAATGAGGATCGAATAATTAGGACCAACTCAGGTCAGGAATTAACTGTCTAAAAAATAGTGGGATTTGCCAGCGATTTATGGTCGTATCGCACTGGCAGCACCAGCTCCAGCTGGCGCAGCTCTCTCGACAGAGCAACTCGCCAAACCACTATGCTCGGGCTGCAGCTGCAATATCCAGAGGTACTGCTCCTCCTGCAGGGTTGATGCTTAATGATGACGTGCTGAACGATGGATCAGTGAACGGGTCTGGAGTGATAGCGTCTAAGTACAAGACTGCTACTGGTGGGAAGCACGTACGGTATGATTCAGCTTATGCTGACGGAGCGGATCAAGAATCTGCGCAAGAAAGCGCTGAAGATCGCCAGGATTGGGCTGCGTTGGATCTAAGTGGTCATGGCATACGAAATTTGAATCAATCGCTATTCAGTTATCAGTTTTTACACAAGCTTTATCTAAATCACAACAAACTCAGCGTACTATCACCTACAATTGGCAAGCTCTCAAATCTCGGTATCTTGGATATCTCGAGCAATCTTCTATCGTCTTTACCGTCAGAAATTGGATTGCTGATAAATCTGAAGATCTTGCTGATGTTTGACAACAATATCGGCGTGTTGCCGTGGGAGATGGGACAACTGTGTCATCTGTCTTTACTGGGTATCGAAGGCAATCCGTTACCAGACTCAGTTAAATCTCTCATGAGTAGCGAAGGGACGAGAGGTATAATTGTTGATCTCAGAGATCATGCGCCAAGTAAGTGATCATTTTCGTATCCTTGTCGAATTTCAAGCTAACACGACTAGCCCCTCCAAACCCTTCTCCTCGAAGCTGGATTTCGATTGAAGATGCTAAGGATTCAGAAAATGGAGCGGCCGAACAAGGAATATTCACCGTTGCGACTTACAACATCCTCTGTGATAAATACTGTACTGCACAATTATATGGATATACACCGTCGTGGGCACTGCCATGGGACTATAGAAAGGAATTGATCAAGTCAGAACTCTTGGCGTACGATGCCGACATATTCTGTCTTCAAGAAGTTGATCTACAAAGCTACGAAGATTTTTTAGTTCCAATTTTAGGGGAAAAGAACTATCGGGGCTTTTACTACCAGAAGACTCGTGCAAGAACAATGAGCGGTGCCGAACGACGAACAGTGGACGGCTGTGCTACTTTTTACAGAACAACCGCGTTCAAAGTGATTGAGCAGCATTTTGTGGAATTCAATAAGATTGCTATAACAACTAATGATGACACACAGGGCCCTGATATTTTTAATCGTGTGTTCACGAAGGATCATATTGCCATTGTTTGTTTATTAGAGCACATCCAAACTGGACATCGGCTTATTGTGAGCAATTGCCATTTGGATTGGTCGCCCAAAAATAAAGATGTGAAGTTGATTCAGACTGGCATTTTGATACAAGAAATATCTCGACTCGCTAATCAGTTCGTGAAGATCCCACCGTCCGCTACGGCGCCACAGAAGATCACGTATTCCAAAGGTTCAAAGATCCCTTTGTTGGTGTGCGGTGATTTCAATTCAACCCCCGATAGTGGTGTTTATCAATTACTATCTAAAGGCTCTGTTACTGGCGACCATTCGGATATGCAAGGATACGAATATGGTAAATGGACAACAAACGGTATCTCGCATCCGTTTACTCTTCGTTCCGCATATTCTGCTATTGGTGAGCTTCCGTTTACCAACAGGACTCCAACGTTTACGGATGTTATTGATTATATCTGGGCCTCTTCTAGTACACTCACTGTCAATGGTGTTGTTGGCGAGCCGGACAAAGATTACATGGCTAAGGTTGTTGGATTTCCGACCGCTCACTTTCCATCAGAGTAAGTCTATCAGTTGTTATGCTTCCCACCAATGTTTTAACAAATCTAGTCATATCTCGTTGTTTGCACAACTGCAATTTAAGGCGTAAATGCCCGACTGCGTCAAATGGTTACTTGCTAGTTGCTGTTTTAGTGTCTATATCGCAGCTATGTATTGTAGCTATGGACTGGCTAGGATATATGACAAGGCTATTGTAGATTTACGTTTGTTTTCATTTCTGCTGTGTATTGTTTTGCTTGTTTTTTGGCTGACACATGTACTCACTCGCTTTGTTTCTGGACTCCGGGGTACGACCATTATGGGCTTTCCTGTAGTTGACTTGCCTATCATTTTTTACATGTATAACTAATATACTATATTATCATTTTCCAAGAGCTGGTATATGTCGACACCGTACTACTTGTAGCTGTTGTTACATGCCCAACTGTAGAAGCCTGTGCCAATGACGGGGCACTGTAGCCCTTTCAAAGCTCCCATGGCGGCGACGGCTTCCGAGGTACCACTTTCACTATGCTGAGCGTTTGAGTGACCGTTGCAGACAACTCCGAAATGACTGCACCAACAAAGATCACTACCAAGGCGGAGGTAGAAGAGTTCCTTGCAAAGTATGACGACTTTCTGTTTGACTGCGATGGTAAGTGTGCGCAATTGAGGTGCTGTTATACTAGTGTTGGTGCTAATCTGCCCAAGGCGTTCTTTGGCAAGGAACAATGCTTCTGCCGTACGTGAAGGAGACACTTGACTTGCTTCGTTCTAGAGGTATAAATATACTTGTTTCTACATAGAGTGATCCGCTGGCGCTAACAAGCCATAAGGCAAGCGTCTGATATTTGTTACAAACAACTCAACCAAATCCAGACAGGCTTACACCAAGAAGTTCAAGTCAATGGGGATTGAAGTTACCCCGGTATGAATGCAATTGTTATTTGAATACTACCGTACATTTTTCTAATGAATGTAGGAGGAGATATTTGGCTCAGCTTACTCGTCAGCTATTTATCTATCCAAAGTGGTGAAATTCCCGAAAGACAAGAAGGTCTTCGTGTTGGGTGAATCCGGAATCGAAGAGGAGCTCGCTAGCGAAGGAATTCAGTACGTTGGTGGAACCGACCCGTCTCTTAGACGTGATATTGAGCCGGAAGATTACGACAAGATCATTGCTGATCCTTCTATTGGCTGTGTCCTCGCCGGTCTTGATATTCATATCAATTATCTGAAGATGTCCCATGCAGTCATCAATCTCCAGGTGCCTGAAACCTTGTTTTTGGCTACGAACATAGACAGCACATATCCTACTAACGGCAAACTTTTTCCTGGTGCTGGCACCATGAGTGCACCCCTTATTCTTGCTACCAAGAGACAACCTGTGTCGTTGGGGAAGCCTTCGAAGGCCATGATGGATTGTATCAAGGCTAAATTTGAATTCGACCCGGAAAGGGCGTGCATGGTCGGCGACCGATTGGACACAGACATCAGGTTTGGAGTTGAAGGCGGACTGGGGACGTTGTTCGTTCTCACTGGTGTCAACAAAGAAGCAGATATTCTTTCTTCCAATGCTGAGATTGTCCCAAAGAACTACATGACCAAGCTTGGTGACATCTACGACCTACTTAAGTAAATCTGATTGATCGAATAGTTAAAGAACCGAGTGTTTTTGAGTTGGGAGCAATGCTATTGAAATAGACTCTATAACACGTATTTTAGATCGAGTGTACCATGCTAATTAAAAATCAATTAATTTTATAAATATATTGCCAAAATTCCTCGTCGCATGTGACACTAAAATACTGAACTTTTTGATTCTGATTAAGCATCGGTTATACAGCCTCTGCTGGCATCCGTAACGTTCTTGGCATACTTAAATAGAGTGCCCTTCTTGTACTTGAGAGGCGGCGCTACGAACCTGGTTTTACGGTCGGCAATGACATCCTCCGATACCAACCAGTCAATAACGTTACGTTCAGAGTCGATAATGATCTCATCCCCGTCCTCAACAAGAGCAATGGGACCTCCGTCCTGGGCTTCTGGGACAATGTGTCCAATTAAGAAACCATGCGAACCACCAGAAAATCTTCCATCCGTCAAGAGAGCGACATCCTTACCGAGTCCAGCGCCCATTATAGCACTAGAGGGCTTAAGCATTTCAGGCATGCCAGGACCGCCTCGTGGTCCTTCGTAGCGAATGATGACAACAGTTTTCTCGCCCTTCTTGATCTCGTTTCTCTCGAGTGCTTCAACAAACAGGTCTTCGGCATCAAACACGCGAGCTTTTCCTTTGAAAACAGTTCCTTCTTTACCAGTAATCTTTCCAACTGATCCGCCCGGAGCCAAGTTGCCTCTCAAAATCTGTAAATGACCGGTCTTCTTGATAGGATTCGAAAACGGCATGAAGATCTGCTGATCTTTTGGAAGATCGGGGAATTTCGCAACGTTCTCTGCAAGAGTCTTTCCAGTCACGGTAATGATAGAACCGTCAATAACACCTTCGTTGATCAGAAACTTGGCAACAGCCGGAGTGCCACCAAGCTCCAACAAGTCAGCCATGACGTATTTTCCTGATGGACGGAAATCAGCAAGCATAGGAGTGCGGTCACTAACGGCTTGCCAGTCATCTACAGTAAGCTCGATTCCAACAGAATCAGCGAGAGCAATCAAATGTAAGACAGCGTTGGTCGAACCACCCGAAATTGTCGTGTACACCATGGCATTCTCGAAAGCTTGTCTAGTCATGATATCTCGCGGACGAATGTCGAGTTTCAAAAGGTTTCTCATTGCCACACCAACATCCTTGCATTCCTGAAGCTTCTCGGGTGACTCAGCAGGGAATGAAGATGATCCAGGCAAAGTCATTCCCATAATCTCAGCCGCCGAGGCCATGGTGTTAGCAGTGTACATTCCACCACATGCACCAGCACCTGGGCATGCGTGTCTAATGATGTCGGCCCGGGTGGGTTCATCAATAGCATTTGTGATGTATTGACCGTAGGCTTGAAACGCGGACACAACATCAATATTTACATCAGGCATACATGATGCCCTTCCTGCCTTGATGGTACCACCGTAGACCATAATAGATGGCCGGTTTACTCTACCCATAGCAATCAAAACACCCGGCATGTTTTTGTCACATCCGGGAATAGAAATATTGCCATCGTAGTGCTGACCAAACATGACTGTCTCGATCGAGTCGGCAATGAGATCTCTTGACTGGAGTGAATATCTCATGCCACTGGTTCCCATGGAAATACCATCACTGACACCGATAGTATTGAACTGTAGACCCATTAAGCCAGCCTCTTCGACACCCTTTTTGATTTGGAAATTCAGATCCAGCAAATGCATGTTACAAGGATTTCCAGAGTACCACACACTTTATAATAATCGTCAGTCCTGGTCAAGATAAACTTGCATACAACTGGCACCTCCACTCACCTTGAGATTCCAACCTGTGCCTTACTGAGATCCTCATCTGTAAAGCCAGTAGCATATACTGATATCGTCCAGATCAGCATTCACGCTAATTACTTGAGGACAAAAAAAAAAGAGTATTAACCTACACATGGCCTGAGAAGCACCCTGTGATTTTGGCTGGGTGATCTCAGCACTGTACTGATTCAAATGATCTGCATTTCTGAGAAGTGGGCTTCCACTGAAAGCACGACTGAAAGGATATATGTTAGCATTGCTCACCTCACTCGCTCTATAAGCGCCGAAAAAAAAAAATCTCACATACCTGGAAAGACGCACAGGTCGCCAGAACTTGGCGGACCGAGGCCGACATATAGCGCTCATTTTGTATAGCTTCCCAAGTAATGAAAGTCTTGCTGAGCAGAAGAACCAGACCGCAACTGGAAATGTCGTCAACAAAAAATTTCGTAGTTGAGATGCGAGTTTTGGTGGTCAGCGCAATTTCTCGGGCATTGGTAGGCTCATCTCGCGGCCGATACCGGCGCGTGGGAGTTGTTGCTACCTGAGTGACGCCGTTTAACCGTTTGGGTGTTTAGACTGTTAGTATGAAGCGTTGGTCGGTTAAAGTCTGACGAAGACGAAAAAGTCACAGGTCAGGATCGTTGCTACTATGGGACGGAGGAACTCCAAGCGGAAGTAAGTGAGAATGGACAAAATGTGTTGAAAAGCTCTCTAACGCTCAAAAAGCACTTCGTCGGTGGCATTCACAGCCTACGAGCGGTCGTTGCTATTGCAATATGGAAAACAGAAGCAGACGCTGTCGCTAGACTCATTTAGGGGGTTCGACATGTGCAATCTGTGCCTCATGGCAGCCAGAGATCCGGTGGCCTGTCCCAATAAGGGCCACATGTTCTGCAAGGAGTGTATCATGGAAAACTTGCTCTCGCAGCATGCAAAGATCAAAGACATGGAGGCCGATATTAAGCGACAGCTACACGAGGATCAGCAATCTGCTGCGACAGAAGAAGAACGCATACTTGAGCGGGAAGTGGACGAGTTTGAGAAGCTACAACGTGGGGTTTCTGCCGATTCCAAGAAGAGGAAACTCAATATGACTGATCACGCGGACACAAAAGATCGCATCCGGCAACAACTACGCGAGGAGGACAAAGAAGCAAACCGTGCGAAAATTGGTTCGTTTTGGATCCCATCTCTAACTCCAGAGACGAAAGGCAGATTGTTGCAAGCCGGGCCAGGTACAGCGGCTGTGAAGCTCAACGCAGTTTGTCCTGCATCTACCGAAGACAGCACACATCCTGTGTCTCTGAAGAAGCTATTGAAAGTCAATTTCACAACAGAAGCCGACAGTGATACCAGAATTTGTCCGAGCTGTCTAAAACCCTTTGGCAAAGCTCTGGATGGTTACCGTAAGTATAACATGAGCAGGCGCCAAATTTTGTTGTTTCTCTTTTTAACAGAATCAAAGTTACGGTACCGTGTGGCCATACGATTTGCAAGCCGTGCTATGAGAGGGCAATGCGACCACACCATTCCGGCGAGAGTCTGATTTGCTTCGTATGTCAGCTAGATCTGTCCGATAAGGATTCGGAAGGTAAGGACTCTAGAAAGAATCCTAAACCAGGAGTTATCTTGATCGAGCGCGAAGGCACAGGCTTTTCTGGCAGCGGCAAACTCGTAGTTGAGAAAAAGGGTGTAGCATTTCAAGCATGATGTCTTTTAATCACGTATGTCGATTATATTAGATATGAAAGTCATTTTCAAATCGTTTCACTAGTTTCTCCACAGAACTCTTGGCCCTCTTTAGCGTCAAAGTTTCACTGTCCAGCTGTTCCTTAAGCGATTTGACAGTCACAAGGTCAAGCCCGCGTAGCAATCTGGCATCTTCCGGTACTGACCCGTTTCTAGATTGACTAACCATTTGAGTCAATTGGCGCGCTTGCTGGTTTGCCATCTTGCTTCGGCTACTTAACCCACGTGCACCTTCCAACTTTTGTCTTAATCGCCCTAGTTCCTGCGCCCACATACGCTCTGCACTGCTGATGGGATAAATGTGATTCTCGGCTAATTTTTGGTACAACTTCTTGGCTCTGACTTGCAGTTTCTCTTGGCGCTCGATGACCTCACTAATCTGTGCTGGCGAATCATGAGCCTTGATTTGTGATATTTTTTCATGCAGCTGCGATATTCTCGTAAGTTGTCGATGCATCTCTAGACGCTGTAATGCAAGTCTCTCGACTATAGACAATCCAGCTGTATGGATATTCTGTAGATCGTTTTCGGCATATTCGGCTACCGCGCCAAAGTACTGTAACGTCTTATCAGATACAACGAGTGTATCCAGAAGAGAGAATCCGGGCATGAGATTGTGAGCGATGATTTTTTTCTCAATAGTACTCCCTTCGTTTAGCCCTTTTAAATCCACTTCTAACGGATTCATAGACGCGAATGACTTCTCTTTTTCAAATTCAACTTCTGTACCTGACCGTGGATCAAGCGTACTGTCTGGGAGAAACTGAATTTGATCCACATTTCCCACGTTCTCGAGATCCATGAAAATCACATTGTCAGTTGTCACAATGACCGCGCTATGTGGAAGAAGACTATCCGAGACAATCGATATGCCCAAGACCTGTTCCTTTTCTTCCATAGATACTGGAGTTATCATCACCTTTGCAAAATGGGGGGAAGATAAAGACTGGACATTGCTTTCCGTTAAAGCTTCTAGCCACGGTTCTATGCTGAATTTGATCACTCTGGAGCCACAATTTACGAAGAAATAATCTTCATATGGGCCCTTGAAGATACGGATATCTTCGGACTCTGACTTTAGCTGAAAACTCTCTAGCAGCAGTAACGGCAGTGGGACGCTCTCCCACTGGGGATCGAACGACTGTGCATACAAAAACGATTTCCATGATATTCCAACAGGCTCTTCTGCGAGATAAAAATTCACTTTCCCAGATGTGTAAGCTACACAGATAATAGTCGCAGTTTCTGATGAAAATGTCTGTATATCACTAGCCCTCCCGACGTCATAAAGCTCGTTTGGGAAGGGCTGAATAGAGAACGGCCCTTGCAGCTCTGGTTTAAACTTTCCGGCTGTGGGTCGATTGAGAACAATAAGCTCATTGAGGTCCTCTGCATTCCGGGGCGGTAAGGTCACTTGTTCCGCTAGTTCCATTACCCAATTGAGTTGGTGACGCCTCCTCAGTCGCTCCATTTGACTGATCTTGGGATCAACAGATTTGTCCTCCGAGATCGCCCACTCCAGTAATCGGTGCAGGGACAGTTGAGTCATGAGACTATACTTATTAGCAGCAGATTCTAAACGCGTGTTGTATAGAGACTTACATTTGTCTTGGTAGGAATGGGCAAAGAGCATAAACGTCACCTTCTTCAGTAAGAGCATACAAAACCATCTGACCAAACCCACTTCCATCTTGGCCGATACATATTGAAACCGGATTCAATCCTATTGTGTCAGATAGTCCATACGAGAATTTTTGAGAACTATGGCCCGAGAGATCGAATACACACTCGGGCTCGTCAAAGCTGATGACAAAGTCAAACATGCTCAATTTCCCGTCGTCGGTGAGTGCGATCAACGTCGAGTCGTCACGGGCTAGTGGATGCCACAGCACTTTTAAGATTTTGACGGTTCCAAACTTGATAACCGGATGATATCTAGTTCACGTGTTAGATATATAACAGTCGTGATTAAACGCGTTGAATATTAGTCTTACTTGGGCTGCAACCATGAGTTTGTTCCTCGCGTAAATCCGGGCAACGGCAGGGCTATCGCTTGAATACTGCTATCGCCAATGACAGCAATATATGATCCTGATTCATTGATGATTATAGATCTAGGACTGAACTCAATTTGAGATGTTCCTAGCACCTAGTTTCTGTGAGATCATGACAGCACTAATCACATTGACGTTGCTCATACCTTGTAGTGCTCGACATCGCCGTTGTATACATCAACGAGATCGAGACACCTGATCCTGCCGTCAACCACAACAAAAAGCTCTGTCCCTCTTATTACTGAGAGATTGGGTAGATTTTCAGAGCGCTCGTCGCGTCGGTTTGAAGTATGGAGTAGAGAAGCCACTGAGAATCCACCAGGTGCGCTTGCATTACTACCTTTCCGGACCAGGCCTTTGAATATGGCATGGCAAGAAAGAGAGTGACTTAAAGTCACAAAAATGTTAGTTTTGCCAGACATGAACAAAAACTCCAAACACGGAATCAAGTTGCATGTACAATACTTGGAAAAGAATCTCGTTAAACGATCGCGTGTGAGAAACCGCTCCCATCGAACGAAGCCTGCGATCGCGCACTGTGAAAGCCGAGGTTTTTGGCTTCATTTTGAAATCTGGTATCGGGTGTATAATGCTGTCCCACTACGCATGCGTGAGCCCTTGTTGAAAGGTAAGCTGCCAATCTGCAATAAACCTGCTGAGCTGGTCTGAAGCCTGTTATATTTGTCTTTCTATTGGATCGTTTCGGTGTGGAATAAAATTTGTCGTGTAATCCAATAACTGACTCAGCTGAGGAAAGATTACGAAAGTGTTGCTCGTTCTCGCCAAAGGAGCTGTCAATCCAATTGATAATCACCAGTCTGCAGCACAATTCTGCTTAACGATAATTACTTGAGTTATTTTTATCGCATGTTATGGATGATCGGAAGCGGTCAGCCTCGGTCAAGACCGAATCTGATGCGCCTCCTCTGAAGCGACCAGCCATCGATCATAGTGGCGAAAATGGACACACTCCGATGACACAGGAAGATGTGGTGGTAAGTTTCGATAGCTACGGTTTAATCTTTATTTCTGGAGGGTTGTCATCGCTAATTTCATTGATAGTTGTTTCAAAAAGAAGCCATTTTTAGACAAATGCAGGCGTATAAGCGTGAGCGCGATTTGCTTCAGACTCGAGTTCGGGAAGTCGAACAACAGGCTGCTTACCACGACGATCACATCAGAATTTTAGAGGCTTGGTGGGACCAGCTGCTGACTGAAATTAACATTCTGTCCGGGAAACCTGTAGAATCCACTGTCGTGGCTTTGCCGCAGACGCTGTTGACTTCTCATGTTGACTCGTACGCACAGCACCTGCAAGAAAAGCGTGACATGGTATTGCAATCTCTGACACCATTTTTCTCAAATATCAAGCTTGCCGTATCAGACGCTTCTCTGGATTCTGACAAAACAAGAGAGCTGCTGTCCCAGTTCACGCAGCAAATAAAGTTTATCCAGGCTGAGAACCAACGGCTGCAAGATGAGAAGTTAGACCTGCACAGAAGGTTAACAGAGACAACCATGAAATTCATGCGAGCAGAAAAAAGGGCAGACAGATTACGTAGCTCGTCGCTAGCCAAAATCGAGCGATCGTCGATTTCCGGTCCCAGTATTAAGCGGGAGAATTCAGCCGATGACACAAACAGCAAGCCTGATGCTTCCTTCAAGAAGACGCCGGAAGTAGACGAAAAATTAATCAGTCAAGCGCGGGAGCAAGCAGAAGCCGTAATCGCAAAGCAGACAGAAGAGCTTTCACAGTTGCAGCAGAAAGTGGTGTCGTTGACGGATGAAGTAAGTCAGTTCAAGTTAAAACTATCGAATTTGTCAGAAGTTGAAGTCATGGGATGTGAAGTTTACAAGCTTGCTAAGAGTCGCGTGGATGATTTGGTAACGAAAGTCAGTCATTTAGATGGCATGAATGAAATTCTTCGCCAAGAGACGGAGAAACTAAAAGCTGAACGCACGGAATATAAGGAAAAGGTGGCGGCAGAATACAAAACCGTGGCGGATGACCTAAGGGCACAATTGAAGCGAACAGAAGAAGATTTAATACGGATCCGAGCTATTCGCGACGACTTGCTGCATGACCAAAGCGTGCGCAAGGCCAAGGAAGATCAACGATGGACTTCAGTCAAAGAGTTCAAGGATCTTGCGGAGACACGTGCGGCACGGATTGCGTCGCTTGAACTGGAGGTTCAAAGGCTGAGAGATGAAGTTGCCGAGGCCGGTGATGATAGCGGTCCTGCTTCTACCAACGAGACGGCGGAGGAATTGGTGAAGCGGATAGACAAGCTCCAGAAACAGAATATGGCGTTGGTTTCTGAGCTGGGGAGCTTCGAGAATTCGTACTCCATGGCGCATAAGCAATCCACCAAGAAGTCTAATGATCTGCACGACAGGGAAGAAAAGCTTAATCGGCTGATCGCCGAGAAGGGCAAGGCTGAAGCAAAGTTTTTCGACGCCATGCGTGCCAAAGAAGCGGCCGTGATTGAAAACAGGATGCTCAAAGCTCAAACGAGCAAAAGCAATGAGATAATCCAGCAGCTGCGCGAGTCAGACAAGTCAGTGACGCAAAAAATCGTTCTGTTGGAGCGGCAGACGGCTGAGCTCGAGTCTGCCAGACAAGCTTATCAAAAACAACTGCTGGACGCCAATCGGAAAACCAATGAACAAGCGGTTTCGATTGAAGGATTCAAAGTTCAGCTGGAAAAGCTCATTGCTGAGTTAAAGGCACGATCGGAAAGCGTTTTGACAGAGTCAGAAGCTCGACGGGCAGCCGAACAAGACGCAGCACGGTTGAAGGTTGAAGTTGAACAGCGCAAGGCGATGTTGAATAACTCGACAGGGACGTTGAATGGCGAAACATTGCAGGCACTTCGGCAGATTGCCATGTGCTCCGTTTGCACGAAGAATTTCAAGGACACGGTTATCAAAGTGTGCGGTCATTCGTTTTGTCTGGAATGTGCCAAAGACCGGTTGAACGCGCGACTGCGGAAATGTCCAATTTGTAACAAACAGTATTCGCACAACGACTTGCTGGCTGTGCATCTATAGAGTTGACCCGTTTGCGGGGTTCTGTGTAACAAAAGGCTTTTATCATAAAGCTATTTTTGTGTATTTTTATGATCTGGATGTACAATATCTCTAAGCTTCAATTTAAAATATTTGGTCAGGCACAGCCGTATATATTATAGTACGAACCACTTAAAGTTGATGATGGTGCGGGTGAAAATCTACGGTGTATCGCGTCCGACAAGGAAACCGACGTGCAATCACTGATTTGCAACAGCAGATCAACGGCACGATGGCGGCGACTAAAATAAAGATAGAACTAGATGATTTGACACCAAATAACCTGGGGGTTCTACGACGGATCAATAGCGTTGTGTTACCAGCTTCGTACTCAGACTCATGGTACAAAGAGAGTCTAACAATCGGCCAGTTGGCAAAACTAGGTATGCTCTACGCCTTGACGGGTCCAAAATAGATTGAACGTACGCTGACGATCTAGCATTTTTTAACGAGATTCCGGTGGGAGCGATACGATGCTCGATAGACAACTCTGAGAGCCAACCACGGATCTACATCATGACAATCGCGGTGCTTGCGCCGTATCGCGGATACGGAATCGGCCAGAAACTGGTGGAGCATATTGCCGAAGAAGCAAAGCGGACGTTTGTCAAGGAGCTTTTCGCTCATGTGTGGGTTCAAAATGAAGAAGCTTTAGCTTGGTACTTGCATCATGGGTGGGAAAAGGGCGAGATCGTCGAGGCATATTACAAGAAGATGAATCCTCCGGGGGATGCATACGTTGTGCGTCGAAAAATCGAATAATTATTTAATTGGATTTGTACATACATTAAGTAGGATTTCACTAGTCTTATCCTTTACTTGTCTTTATCCTGTTTCTCTTTATCCTGTTTTTCTTTTTGTTGTTTCATTTGTTTGCGCTCCTTCCGCTTTCGTTCCTTCTTTGCCTCCTCACTTTCTTCGCTATAAGAGATCAAGACCGGGAATTGGTTGGTTATTACAGCCGTGGCCAAGACGGCGCCACCGATCCCGGGACATATGTACAGTAATGCCGGCTGGGCAGTTCTGAAAGTGTGCATAACCACGATCGTGGTCACTAGCGAAATAACGTAGAGCACCATGCCGGCATGGAAAAATGGCTTGGGAAACGACCGGGCGGAGGAGTAATGCAGACCGGGGTTTTTGCGGTGAAAATTCCACAGATCAAATCTTAGGCACAGCGACAAAAAAATCGCCGGCACAATGATGTCGCCAAGACCGAGCATGGCATTGGAGCCTTCCGGGTTGGACGCGGTCGGCGGCCGTGGCGCCATCAGCTTGATAGGCACGGTCATGGTGGTGGCAACCGTGACCATGATATCGGTGCCAAACACGAAAAAAATGTCGTAGCAGAACAGGCCGATGAGCATGATGTATCCAGTCTTGAACGAGTCAATCGATAGAAGTTGCACGCTGCCAAACGCGAACGAGGTTCCGAGCACGTTTGACAGAACCCAGCTGCTGGTGTTTCTGCCTGCTAGTGCAGCACACAGACCGATGGGGTAGCTGAACAAGTCTGCGAACGTGACGTTGAACGCTGGAATCCATGACTTGGGTTTGATGAACTCGTATTGGCTTTTCCAAAACGAAGGACTAGCCAATTGCTTCCAGGATGGGTTTTCAACGTACCCTTTCTCATCAGCAATCCCGACTGGTTTGGTATCGTCTTCGTCTTCCTTTTCATCGTCGCTCTCGTCCTCGTCGTCGTCTTTGCTTGGCTTGGCCTCAGGCTTGTCCTCGGGAGCACCGAATTGGTACCGCGTAAGCCTGTGGTTGAGTTTCTTGCACACAAACTTTATCGATGCAGACAGAGTGTTTGATACCGAGCCGACGGCAAACAACGTGAAGTAGTTCTGCATGAAAAACTCGATCCACGACCGGTCGAGCTTCTTGAGGGCAAAATACAGGCCCACCAGCACGATTCCGCCCATGACCGGCATCAACATCGCGTCTTCGGCACCAATCCGCTCGCTGATGGCCGGCGGATCAAGATCAGCGGGATCAAAGTCCGGTGCGGTGGCGTCCGCCGGCAACGCCGTGTCTGGCCGGTGCAGGGTCATATGCGAGCCAGCATAGACCACCACCGTCGCCGACACCAGAAGGATCGCATATGTGAACACAACCGGGTCAATGCCATATCTTTCTAGCGTATCAATCACCACGTACGACGTGGTGGTGGTGGTGGTGTTGTTCATCTTGCCACCCTGGTATGCTTATCGCTCACTGCTGGCTCCTAGCGTTCCCTCTCCATCATCATCATCATCATCATCATCGCATGCACAGTTTACGTGTAGATGTAGGTTACGTGTCGCGCGTCTCGGGCCATGTTTACCCGGCCTGGTTTACTTACCCGGCTTATCATTTGGACTTCTGACTCATGGCTTACATAATTACATACGCTTTTTGCAAGGGTCTGGTACGATTGTTGTGGTTGCCGCTGCCGCGCTTCATCAGTGGGTATCGTGTCCGCGGCCCAAAAGTCCACCAGCCCCCCCGAATTTTTCCTCTCTGCGATCGCAACAACAGGTTGCTGTGTCTCCACGGACTCGAAGGGGCTTGTATGCACACGTCTCTCTGGCTTGGTCCATCAAGTTACAAACAACATCAAGAGCACATCAGCGGTTTGGTTAAAGACCGACAGCTAGTTGCAGGTTATAAATGATGGATGATGACACGCACGTTGCTCCGTCGGAGTCGTCCAGGGTCGCCAAGGCGGTCATTGACGGCCACGCCAGCAACAACAACAACAACAACAACAACAACAACAACAACATGGGCGTTGCTGGACACGGGTCGCGTCTCGACGACGACGACGACGAGCTCACCGTGAGGGCTGTTGCGGCGTTGGCCAAGGCAGAGCCTGATGGTGTGAATGGCAGTGATGATGACGAAGGGGCCGATGTCGGTGACGAGAACGACCTGGACGACGGAACCGGTGAGGTCCAGGTCTGCAACCGATGCAAGCTGCCAAAAAAGCTGTCGTCGTTCCAACGCAAGGTTGATGTCAAGAATGAAGCTGGTGGTGGCGGCGGCGCCAGCGGCGGCAACGGCGGCAACGGCATGTTTAAGCTCTGCCAGCAGTGTCGCAGTCTGAGCCGATTTCATACCAACGAGAACCGCAAACGCAGGAGAATGCTGTCGACCGAGACCGGCGGCGGCGGGTTCAAGGACGAGCACGCTGGAGCGGCGTCTTCGATTCGTCGCACGCCTCCGGTGTCTGTGGCCTCGTTCGAGCAGTTTGTTCGGTTGTTCCCGGTGCCTCCGGAGACGGTGGATCCCCATTCTGATGACGAGGTCACGGTGTCGTTCGTGTTGGAGCGCTCGGTGTCGTTCGACGGCGGCCGCACGTCGATTGGCAGCATCCTCAGCAACCTGGACGCGGAGCCGATCGAGCTGTTCACGCGGATCGTCGACACGATCTACAATCTGACAGGGTACTATTTTGCCCGCCGGTCTAAGACCCGCAGCAACAAAACCTACCGCACCCAGTATATCTGCTCGCAGGTGAACGACACGTCGAACACGCGTCATTCCCAAGATCGCGGTCAGAAGCGCCGGGCGAGACCGAAGCGGGAGCTGTTTGACTGCCACGGCCGAATGGTGCTCGGCGCCTCGACCACCGATCTGTCAGTGTCGGTGAAGTACAACCACCGCATGATCCACGGTCGCGCTGAACGTCGCAAGTTTCTGCCTGAAGAGGCCAAGCAGTTCATCATCAGCAACCGCACGTTGCCGGTGGCTGATATCTGCATCGGCATGGCGGCCGCGTTTGAGAACTCGATTGTCGATGTCAGCGACGTAAGCCGCAAGCAGGTCTACATCTTCTTGAAGCGGTACGATGATGCCGCGTCCGGTGGTCCTCGGATTCGCGCCACCCGTCAACCACGGCCTGTGGTGCATGATGCACCCTTGAAAGCCGAAGACGCGACGCTGTCTCAGATGGACCAGCAGTTCTTGCAGCAGGCTGCAAGCGAGGCGGCTCAGACGTCGATGGATCTTGCCGTTGATCCGTCTCTTGAAGCTCAGAGCGTCCATACCGGCCTCTGATTTTTGTTAATCTACTTTATGTAATTTTATCTGACTTTTACGTGGAATCTTTTTGTTCTCTTGCGTTCTTTTTTTTTTTTTTCTCTTTTCTGTTAAGTTATTTACGTTAATCTTATCTGCTTGATAACTCCTATATTACAAATGAAATAATCCCAGCCATAGCGCGAAAGCAAAACCTCAAGGATCGAAAAGCTCCATGTAATTGCTAGGGCAGATGCCAACATCGCCATTGGCCTTGCGGGCCTGCCACCATCTCCCGGACACGTCGCTGATCTCGAGGATTTCGTCTTTGACAAACGAGATTTCGTTGACGTCTTCTGGATTGGCGTTGTAGGAATAGATTGCCCGGGCCCGGCGGGGGTATTCGGTGGGGATGTCGAGGGGTTCGAGCATGCCGGACATCATTGTGTTGCTGGCGGAGTTGTTGCCAGTGCCGGTGTTTGTATTTGTGTTTGTGTTTGTGCCCGCGGCGATCATTCCCGAGCCGTTGTGGGAGTGAGTGTAGCCCAGTCCAGACATTGACGGCCGGTTGTTGGAGGCCTGGATCGACGTGGTCTCGAATCCGTTGAGCTGGGCCGACGTGAACATCTGCGGCGGTTGCGGCGGCGGCAGCTGGTTAAGAGAATGGCCGGCGGCGGCGGCGGCGTGAGGGTTTGAACTGCTGAGCTGGCTTGGATGCTGTCGGAGCTGGAACTGCTGGGATGGGTATCCGCCGACGACGCCAGGTCGGTTGATTATGACCTGGCTGCTGCCGACGCCACCTAGTTTGCTGGTGTTTGCCGGCCCGGAACTGGCCATCGTGCCATCGTACGGTGACGTCGTCTCCTTGTGCAGCACGTACGAGTCGATGAACGCGTGCGGAGGGCAGTCCGGGGTGGTGCCGAAGTAGAAGATCCACAGGACGTTGACGATCGACAGCAAAATGTTGCCGGCGGCGGCGGCGGCATCAGCTGCTCGCCCCGTGTACACCAGGTTGTTTGTGGTGTTTGTCGAGTAGATCAGTGCCGCGGCACAAAAGCCGACCACGGCCACGTTGTAGTGGCCGTAGCTGTCGGTGCCGAACACGAACCCGACAAACAATATCACCAGCACTTGGTACACGATCCCCCACCAGCTGAACTGCGGGAACGGACCGTCGACATCAGCGGCAACTGACGCTGCGAATCCAATCACCCATCCAACCTGGCCCGTTAGTTTTTTCACAAAGTGGCAAGAAGAGAAGACCACATACTATAGCGACAGACAGGGTGGCCAACGCGAACGGATCGCCAAGAAGATATTTGAACTCGAACTTCTGTGCCGTCTTTGTAGAATGTGCCATTGTTTTTTTTTTATTTATCTGATATCGTTCTCTCTCCCCCCGGGGACGGTGTCAATCGCTGTTGGTAAGCTGCGACACGCGTTCGTCGAGCAAAAAGCGATGGAATGGAACTCGGCCCCCGGATCAGTGAGTGGACTGGGGGGAAAAAAGAAAAAAAAAACAGAACAAAAAATTACGGCGGCGATCCAAAATACGAAAAGTAAAACACTCGGATGGCTATTTAAACTGCTAACGGTACTTGAATTTGCGGCTGGACTGTAGCAAATAACCCACAAACTGAGATGGAAATCCAAGCGCAAATTATGGCCAGGGGGTTTTTTTTTTTGGCTTCTGCTGCTGTCAGTATCGCGATCACAGAGATTTTGGGACTTTTTTCGGTGCCGTCAAGCGCCGGGATTCAGGCAATCAGCGTGCAGAAATTCAGATCGATGCCAGTAGATGTGTATTAAAAAAAATTAGGCTACGAAAATATGATACTATCCAGTTTCCATATCCATCTTTTGTCGCCATTCTGGACCCTTCTTCTTGACGTAGAGCTGGGCGGCGAGGAATGCGAGCGAAACAAACGAAAGCATGGTGCACGACCAGCCGATGCCGATGGCGTTGACGAGCGGAACCGCCACAAACGACGCGATGCCGCTGCAGACGCATCGGATGAACGTGTTGACGGAGACCGCGTACGACCGTTTGTTGGGCATGGAGTCGACGAGGAACGTGAGCGTGGTGGTGAACACCATGAGCGAGCCGAAGCCGAACGTGAACGTGCCGATCATCGGCACGAACCAAAACAGCTTCTTGTCGGCGGTCCAGCCAAACAGCAGGATCCCTGCCGACGTCAGAATGCCCGCCACGGTGAGATTCGTGCCGAGACGGGCTTCCGGCAGCAGAACGCCGTTGTTGGCCTTGAGCGAGCGCTTGATGATCACGTCGGACCATTTGCCCGACACCAGCGAGCCGAGGGTGTAGCCGATGCCGTTGGGCAGATACAGCAGGCCGACGACGATCGAGTTGAAGTTGTACGGCGCTCGGTCGAATATGTCCGGCATGGCGTTGTTCAGGAAGTACAGCACCGAGTACATGTAGGAGCTGTAGGCGATCGCAAACACGAACGACGGATGCCGCAGTACCGCGAAAGCCTTAAACGGACTGACCAAGACCACGATCGTCTTGTGACTGTAGTATTTCAGCCGGTTCGCGTTTTTACGCTCGGCACGGGCCGCCGCCTTGGCCGGGTCTGGCGGCTGCCAGTGCAACGTCTCCGGCAGCGCCAGCAGCATCGACAAGAACGACGCAAACGAGATGATGATGAGAAAGTACTGGGTCGAGCGCCATCCCCACCGGTGCACCAGCAGACCGGCGATGGTCGGCGCCAGCAGCGGTCCGCACAGCGGGCCCAGGTAGTAGTATCCGTTGGCACGTCCCCGCTGCGATGGGATGTAGATGTCGCCGATGGCGCCGGCGCCGACGGCCTGGAACGATGCAGCAGCGGCGCCACAAAACACCCGCAGCACCACCAGCATCGTGATCGAGGTCGCCCGGGCGCAGCCGATCGTGAACGCAATGATCAGCGAGTGCGACATCAGGTACGTGGCGCGGCGGCCGGCGGTCTCGGACAGGTACGACCACCACGGCGAGAACACGCCGAGCGAGATCATGTAGAACCCGACCGACAGGTTGACCACGGTCAGGGTCGACGAAAACTCCGAGCTGATGTCGGTCACGGCAGGATAGAACACCGCCGACGCCATCGCCGGCACGGTGCCGCCGAACGCGCACACAAACACCATCCATCGCTTGGTCCACGGCGAGTACTCGAACGGGTTGTCGAGCTCTTTGATGGCACAGCACTGATGGAACATCCCAAACGGCTTCCTCCGCCGCCTCGGTTTTTTCTCCACGTCGTCCTGCTCCTCCGTGTCGTCCTGGTTCTCCTCGTTCGGCCGGTTGGACTCGACCATCTCGAGCACCGCCGACGACACCGGCTCGATGCCGAGCGCCGGCACCGCGCTGGCCTCGAGCTGCCCCACGTCCTCGGCAATGTCCTCGTCTATGGTCCGGTTCGTTTCCAGTTTTTCTGCCATGACCCGCGGTGTTGAGAACTCATGTTCAGTCTTGCCAGATAGTGGAATGACGGAAATGCGCCGCCGGCCGGCCTGCCGAGCCATGAACAATCAAATTGTCACCACCCGCTCTGGGTATTCGCAGCCGGCACCGGTCACCGGTCACCGCCGGTGACCGATAAGCCGCATCTCCAGCGGCAGTTGGCGGCCGGTATCGGCACCGTTTCATGACTAACATCGACACAGGCGTGCAGGTAGAACCGGATTAATGGTTTCTTCGCCGAAGCGGATCAGATATGCAAGTGTCCTGCAGTAGAAGTGGCATTCATCACTACTCTGCAGAATCAGAGCCGAGACGACCGGATAAGATCTACAGGCTTGGCGACTGTTTCGATGCCAGCGGTCCCAGCAGCCTCAGGCCAACAGGAATTGGAACCCCATATTCGTCATGTCAGATTTTAGTTTTCTTCGACAGCAACTGTAGACGGCGGGTTCCTGCAATGAAGCTTCCAAGAAGTAGATTGCAAGACATCTTGCCGGATGGAGGTCGCCAGCCACCACAACCGATCAACGGATGCGTCTGCCACTGAGCGATAGAAGAAGCTCGATCTTCGTCTGTCACGAACTTTTTGTTCCATAGACTTTAATATGAGGTAAATAATAATAATAATAATGGTAGTAGTAATAATAATAATAGTAGTAGTAATAATAATAAGCATGAGAAAGCTGTTCCGAGTCTGATTGTGCTTCGCAATGGCAGCGTGCTCAACGGTTGGAGTAGCCTCTGATCTGACGGCGCACGATGCGGTAACCATCATCGTCGCCCGTTACGCCTATACGACTACGACCCCCTTACGTCTCGATTGTGTAATCTGCGAGCGAGCACAACATGTGACTATGGTAACGTGTTCGAATGTCACTTACGCTTATGCGGCAAGCCGCACGATGAACGGCTGCCGGGTGGGTTGATATGATTACAGCACACGTTATGGGGTACATCATATTGACATAGTTTTATTACATTTTTTTTTCTTTTCGTGGTTTTTTTTTTTTTTCTTTCTAATTGGAAGGCCCCTGGATCAAGATCTTGACACCCTTGCCAGCCATGACGAGCTTGAACGCGTCTTCGGCCTGGTCGAACGTGACGCGGTGGGTGATGAGTTTGGAGACGTCGACCTTGCCGGAAGCGACGAGCTCGACCGCCAGTTTGTAGTCACCGGGACCGTATCTGAACGAGCCGGATGCCTTGAGCTCCTTCACGGTGAACTCGGTGATGGGGAACGAGATCTCCGGTGCGCCCATGCCTGCCTGGACGTACGAGCCGCCTTGGGCGAGGGCGTGGATGGCGGTGTTGACCGAGGCGCCGGCGCCGGATGCCTCGAGGGCGAACTGGGGCGGGTTGCCGCCGAGCATGGCGACGATCTTGGCTGCGGATTCAGCGGCGGAGTCGCCCTTGACCGGCACGTACGAGTGGGTGGCGGCGATGTCGGTTGCGAGGTCGAGTCTGGCCTGGACCAGGTCCACGGCGGTGATGGTGGTGGCGCCAAACGCCTTGGCCACGGCACAGCACAGCAGACCCACCGGACCGGCGCCGAACACGATCACCGACGAGCCCGGGGTGATGTTTGCCAGTTTGGACACGTGCACGGCCACCGACAGCGGCTCCACCAGCGCGCCTTGCTCCAGCGACACCGAGTCCGGCAGCTTGACGCAGTAGTCTTCCGGCAGGATGTAGTACTTGCACAGGGTGCCGTCGTAGGGCGGCGTGGCGGCGAACCTCATGTCGGCGCACAGGTTGTACTTGCCGGCTTTGCAGAACTGGCAGAACCGGCACGGCACGCCGGGCTCGAGGGCGACCCGGTCGCCGACCTTGAGCGACGTGACGGCGCTGCCGACGGACTCGACCACGCCGGCGGACTCGTGGCCGAGCACCATGGGATCCTTGACCACGAACGAGCCGATGGCGCCGTGGGTGTAGTAGTGGACATCAGAGCCACAGATGCCCGTCTGCTTGATCTCCACCCGCACGTCCCGGGGGTTCACGATCGCCGGCACCGGACGGTCCTCAAACGAGACCTGGTTGACTTTTTGCAGCACGAACGACGGATTAGCCATTATTATTCTTATCAGTAAATAGGGATAGTGGCCGCCGCCCCCCGGGGAAAGACTAAACGGATCACGGACAGCTGGCACACTTTTTATACCAATGCGCGCTCTCTCGCCCGCCCGCCCCACCACCGCCTGGAGCAGCGCGACCCGGTTGTGTGATTTCTCCGGACCGCAACTCCATTTTAGCCTATTGTGCCAGCTTTGGGAGGTTTTTGGGTACGACCGGGAGGTTTGCCGGATTGAGAGTTGGACCGGTTGTGAAAAGGGGGGGGGAAAAAAAAAGGGTTTTGTAGGTGTGGACCAGAAAAAAAAAAAAGCGGCGGGGGTATTGTACTACATACACGGCAGGGTGTTGTACTACATACGCGGCAGGGTGTTGTGCTACATACGCGGCAGGGTGTTGTACTACATACGCGGCAGGGTGTTGTACTACATACGCGGCAGGGTGTTGTACTACATACGCGACAGGGTGTTGTACTACATACGCGACAGGGTGTTGTACTACATACGCGGCAGGGCGTTGTACTACATACGCGGCAGGGTGTTGTACTACATACGCGGCAGGGTGTTGTACTACATACGCGGCAGGGTGTTGTAGCATATGCACTGGTAGGGGCTTGTACTACATGAATCAGTAGAGGCTGTGCTACGTGGATCAGTAGAGGCTGTGCTACGTGGATCAGTAGAGGCTGTGCTACGTGGATCAGTAGAGGCTGTGCTACGCGCATTGATAGGACTGCGCTGCTTACATATCAATAGGGGACTTGTACTACATATCAATAGGGGGCTTGTACTGTCATATGCGAAAGAGTACAAGAAAGTGGTGATCGATGTGGATCGTGTGATGGTGATGGTGATGACGGTGATCGGTGATGATAATAAGAGATGAGCAAACGAAGAGGGGTAGGACTGGCAGCATTTGACCAAAGGCAACGAACGCAACAACAATACACCGATCTTGGCAGCTCGATTTCGACCACGCATGTGTCGGCATTGACGGACCAGCTGGTGCGGTTCCAGACAGCGCTGGAGCACTTTGCCCGGGCCCATGCTGACCAGATCCGGTCCGAGCCGGTGTTCCGGTCCGAGTTTGTAAAGATGTGTGCTGCCATCGGCGTTGATCCGTTGTCGTCCTCGGCTGCCAACCAGCGAGGGTCGTTCTGGGCTGAGCTGCTGGGTCGCGACGTGAACGATTTCTACTTTGAGCTTGCGGTCCGGGTGATCGAGGTGTGTCGTCGCACGCGGGACCAGAACGGTGGCTTGATCGGTGTCGACGACGTCGTCACTGTCTTGAACTCGTCCAACTCGGGCACTGGCAGCAACGGCGTATCGCATGATGATATCGTCAGAGCCGTAGGCACGTTGGCGCCGCTGGGCAAAGGTTTTGGCATCGTGAGGTTAAACACCAAGGAATACATCCGGTCGGTGCCGCAAGAGCTGTCGCGCGACCAGGCGATCGCAATCGAAGCCACCCAGGCCCTGGGCTTCATCTCGGTTCCGATCTTAAGAGATAATCTCCGGTGGGAGTCGGCGAGATGTATCGCTGTCATCGACGACCTCGTGGCGGCTGGTTTGGTATGGGTAGACGACCAGGCTCGGCCCCGGGAGTTTTGGACTCCGAATCGAGTCGGGTGGTAATACTTATAACAATAACAATAAAATTTTTAATGATGCCAAAAAAGCCAAAAGCCCCAAAACTAAAGACTCTTACCTATAGGAAGCGGTCCTGATAACCAAAAAAAAAAACGTTCACACTTCACACACACATTATGACAAAGCATCTTCACACTCTCGTCTATCGTAATACCCGACCGATTAAACTTTAAAGAAACCAAAAAAAAAAAAGTAGTTTTTTTGCCTTAGTTATCTTACAACAAAGCCAGGAAGAAGGCAGCGATGGCACCGGAGACGGCAAACGTCGAGCCCGAGACGGCGACAGCGTTTGCGACGGCGGCGGAGGACGAGGTGGCAGCCGAGGCGGCAGCCGTGGACGAGGCCGACTCGGATGCAGTGGCGCTGGCGTCGACCGAGCCGGTGGCAGTGGCCGACGACGACTTGGTCGAGGACGCGACCGAGGACGACGACACCGAGGTCGAGGTGGCAGCGGCGCACGAGTAGTCGTTGCCGCGGATGCCGTTGGACGAGTTCAGGTCGTTGAACTCGGTGCAGTTGAAGTCGCCGTCGGAGTCGATGGTGACGGCGCCGGAGACGCGGGTGAGGTCCGGGAACGAGGCAACGTCGAAGTCGCCGTCGAGCACGATGGCGCCGGCGACGGTCTTCAACGCCGGGAACGTAAAGTTGGCGAGCTTGGTGTTGTTGGCAATCTCGAGGCCGGCGGTGCCGATGGTCGACACCTTCTTGAACGAGATCGACTCGAGGCTGTCGTTGTCCTCGATCGACAGGCCGCCGAGGGTGGTGAGGTTCGGCGCCGTCAGGGTCTCGAACGTGTTGTTGATCAGCAGGTAGGACGCGTTGACGACGTTGAGGACCGGGGTCGAGACCGAGGT
Organism: Myxozyma nipponensis; assembly: GCA_030580395.1. Classification (NCBI taxonomy): domain Eukaryota; kingdom Fungi; phylum Ascomycota; class Lipomycetes; order Lipomycetales; family Lipomycetaceae; genus Myxozyma; species Myxozyma nipponensis. The sequence goes on from JAKTSU010000063.1 coordinate 70,712, forward strand.
GACGTCCTGGAACGTCAGGTTGTAGGCCCACTCCAGCACCGGGAACGAGACCGAGGTGGCGCCGTTGAACGAGATGTCGATGTGGTTCGTGACCGAGGTGACGCCCATGGTGACCTCGTCGAGGTTGAGGTTGTTGTTGATCTCAAAGTTGGCCACCGTGGTGATGTTGATGCCGTCAAGCGACTCGAGGCCGGTGTCGGAGATGTACACATCGTCGCAGGAGTTGATTCCCGACGCAAAGTCCAGGTTGGACACCGCCGGCAGCGTGATCCAGTTCAAGGCGCCGACGGTCTTGAGGGCCGGGAACGACAGCGTGGACAGCACCGTCAGCTCCGTGAGCGAGAACTTGCCGACGATGTTCTCGAGCTCGGGAGCCGCCAGCGACGACAGCTGGGTGTTGTTGGTGGCGATCAGGTTGCCGGTGATGTTGACGATGCCGTTGAGGGTGGCGGTGGTGACGTCCTGGGACAGGATCAAGTTGCCGGACAGCGACGTGCATCCTGCCAGCAGGTCGATATCGGCCTGGGAGTTTACCGTGCGTTCATCCTCGGTGCAGACATTAGTTGCGGCTAATAATTGTTAGCAAACTCAGTTAATAATAAGAATAATCATCATCATCATCATCATCCTCGACATCCGGCCGGACCGGGACCGCCGGGGGGGGGGGGACCCACAACCCGGGACATCAAAACATCATCAATTCTTACCGTGAACGGAGGCAGCAGCAGCGAAAGCAGCGACAAGAAGATTCTTTGCAAACATTGTAACAGCAGAATTACGAGCAGACAGAAGCAAGCGGTAAAAATCTACTTCAGAATGGGTGCAAAAAATACAAAAACACCAAGCGGAAGAAAAGAACCAGGCCGAGGGGGGTGCGCAAAATTATAGGCCCGCACACAGCCAGTGCGCCGAGGGCTTACGTTTTTTTTTTCTTTCTTTCTTTCGGGGCTGGCATGTTTCGCCGTCGTGGCTGGCGGGTCATATTATTGGGCCGTCGCCATAGCAACTGGGAAAAAAAGGAAAAAAAAGGAAAAAAAGGAAAAAAAAAAACGCCAAGCCAGCTGTTAAGCACCGGGAGGGGGGCCGTCCGTCTAATAGTGGTGTGGTTTGCAAACAAACAATTGCTCTCAATTGTCGTGCAATTTGGGCCTGGGGGTGGTCCGTCGAACCGTCAGACCGGATCGAATGGCAGTCGCAGCCGCCCCAGGGTTGTTTACTGACTGCCGTTTTCGGGCGCCGCGGCGGCACCAGGGTTTTAGGGGCCGCTCAGCGGCGGTCGACTTTTTGTTAACAATGCAAGTTAGTGGCTTTCGATTGCACCGCGGATAAGATTAGAAAAAACTGAGCAGCAGCAGCAGCAGCGCCGCGCCGCCCCGGAGACTTGTTGACCCTCGGCCCTAGGTGCGGCGCCGGGGGGACATGTTTATTTATAGCTGCGGCGCGGGCGCGCGGCAACCGGGGACCTCGGTTGATTCATGGCAATGGCCAAAAGAAGGGGCTTGTAGACGGTGGAGGTAAGCGATTAGTAAGCAATTAGTAAGCAATTAGTAAGTGATTAGTAAGCAATTAGTGATTAGCGGCAGGGGTGTTTCTGACTCAGTGAGTAGTCAGCAATGGCCCCGGCAGCGAGCCGCTGGGGTCGAGGGTGGTTGGTAGACTCATGGCTATCAAAAAAAAAAATATGAATGCGCCGGGACGATAGAGACGGACGATAGACAGACGATAGACAGACGATAGACAGACGACTACAGCTGGAGTACTATTATTCGACAATGATTCCACTGGTACCGCTGACAACAGTGTCAAAGCTGTCAAACACGGTGGCGGAGATGTCGGTGCTGGGCGGCGTGATGGTCGAGGTCGGCGGCGAGGCCGACGTGGCCGTGGTGGCCGCCGTGGCCAAGGCAGCCGTCGGAACCGTCGACGTGTGCGTGAAGCTGGGTGGTAGCGGAGATGTTGCCGTTGATGGGGTTATTACACTGCTGGATGCTGGTGTGGCTAAAGTGTTTACCGGGTCTGCTGAGTTGCAAGCTGGGCTGGCTGCTGCCGGCGTACCGGCGTCGAGATTTGCCGGCCTCGACAGTGTTGCAACCGCGGCGACCGACGGCGACGAGATTGCCGAGCTGATTGTTGCCGGCAAGACAGTGGCAGTTGCAGGGCTGACGCTGGAGCTGGCGGCACGCGTGATCTCGGCGGTGCTGGTGTCGGACCGGCCGGACGGGCTGTTTGCGACGCTGGTGGTCGACACCGTCGGCACTGCGCTTGGTCTCGTGTACTCGTCGCCGGAAAGCATCGCAGAGGCACTCAGGACCGGCACTGGCGTATACCAGTCCCGAAAACGCGGGCTGTGGTACAAAGGAGCCACGTCAGGCGCGGTCCAGCGCTTGGTCAAGCTCGAGCTCGACTGCGACCGCGACACCATCAAGTTCGTGGTCGACCAGTCCGGTCCCGGGTTTTGCCATCTCGACACTACGACCTGCTTCGGTCCCGGCTCCGGCATTGTCGGCCTCGAAACTACGTTGAAATCACGACTCGCCAGCGCTCCCGTCGGGTCCTACACTCACCGGCTGTTCACTGACCCGGCGCTGCTGAACGCGAAACTCAGGGAGGAAGCTGACGAGCTCGCCGGCGCGTCGTCAAAGTCGGAGATCGCATGGGAACTGGCCGACGTGGTGTACTTTGCCATGACCAAGGCGGTCCAAGCTGGAGTGTCGTGGGCTGACGTCGAAGCCAATCTTGATGCCAAAGCCCGCAAGATCAGTCGTCGAACCGGCGATGCCAAACCGGCTTACATGAAGCACGTCGACGTCGAGAAGGTTGAGAACGAGAAAGTGCACGACGGCAAGATCCAGTTGACAAGGGTGGACATTGCCAACATGACCGACGCCCAACTGACGGAACAACTGCGTCGACCGGCTCAACGCAACGACAACATCGTCAACCTGGTGACGCCAATTGTGGACGCAGTCCGGACCCGCGGCGACGCCGCCCTGCTTGAGTTCACCGCCAAGTTCGAACGGGCGAAGCTGTCGTCGCCGGTGCTGAAAGCGCCGTTCCCGGCTGAACTGATGGACATCGACGACGCCACCAAGGCCGCGATCGACATGTCGATCGAGAACGTGCGCAAGTTCCACGCTGCCCAGCTCGAGACCGAGCCGTTGGTAGTCGAGACCCAGCCCGGCGTGGTGTGTTCCCGGTTCGCGCGTGCGATCGAGTCCGTCGGGCTGTACGTCCCCGGCGGCACCGCGGTGCTGCCGTCGACGGCACTGATGCTGGGCGTGCCGGCGATGGTGGCAGGCTGCAAGACGATCGTGCTGGCGTCGCCGCCGAATTCTGACGGCAAGCTGACCCCGGAGGTCGTGTACGTTGCCGACAAGGTCGGCGCGGCGATGATCGTGCTGGCGGGCGGCGCCCAGGCGGTGGCGGCGATGGCGTACGGAACCGAGTCGGTGCCGAAAGTGAACAAGATCCTCGGGCCCGGCAACCAGTTCGTCACCGCGGCCAAGATGCTGGTCCAGAACGACACGTCGGCGCTGGTGAGCATCGACATGCCGGCGGGCCCGTCCGAGGTGCTGGTCGTGGCCGACGCATCGTCCAACCCGGCGTTCGTGGCGTCAGACCTGCTGTCCCAGGCTGAGCACGGCGTCGACTCCCAGGTCATCCTCATCGCCATCGCACTGTCCGAGGCCCAGCTCCAGGCGATCGAGGACGAGCTCCACGCCCAGGCAATGCGGTTACCAAGGGTCGACATCGTCCGCGGCGCCATCGCCCACTCCCGCACGTTCTCGGTAGCCACGCCCGAGGCCGCCATCGCCCTCAGCAACAAGTACGCTCCCGAGCACCTGATCCTGCAGATGGAAAACGCTGAAACATACGTCGACCTCGTGCAGCACGCCGGTTCAGTGTTTGTCGGTCCGTGGTCGCCGGAGTCGTGCGGTGACTACTCGTCCGGCACGAACCATACGTTGCCGACCTACGGCTACGCCACCGTCTACTCCGGAGTCAACACCGGAAGCTTCATGAAGCACCTCACGTCGCAGCAGCTTACGCCTGACGGATTGAAGATCATCGGGCCTGCGGTTGTCAAGTTGGCCGATGTCGAGGGCTTGGACGCTCATGGCAATGCCGTCAGAGTCAGGTTGCAACATCTCGCAAAGTCATAGGTCTTAATACATCACTACATAATAAACAATAGAAAACCAAATAGTTAACCAACACACCCAAGCTCAATGATCGTCAGCATCCATCGTTGCATGGCGTTTCAGTTCATAGAAAATGCGACAATGAGCGCAAACCTGGATTCACTTTTACATAGAAGCGTGCATACTACAGGAAAGGTCACAAGAATGCCTAATTTATCGCATGCTTAAGCACGGATTTGGTGGGCATAGATACATCACTATAGAATACTAGAAATTTTCATTTTTAAAGTCCAGAGAAAACGATATGTTGAATAAAATCTTGGATCTGGGATCTGCCTCTTCATCTCCAGGGCACGGGTTTCCC